>CAUYON010090257.1:0-19801 GCA_963573935.1 Arctocebus calabarensis
AAGCGATTCTCTTGCCTCAGCCTCCCGAGTAGCTGGGACTACAGGTGCCCGCCACAGCGCCCGGCTATTTTTTTGTTTTGCAGTTCGGCCGAGGCCGGGCTTGAACCCGCCACCTTCGGTATATGGGGCCGGCGCCCTACTCACTGAGCCACAGGAGCCGCCCTTTTTCCCAGCTTCTAAGCTGCAATTGGGAGGACTTGCTGTTCTCTCATGCCTCCCTAATCATCCCTGAAAGTCCTGCTCCCCATTTGAGGAGGGACATACTAACTAAAACAGGAACTTTTTCCTCCTGGAGATCTAGTCATGATCAAAACTCTTCCCTCTAATTCACCTTCCCTGTCCCCAACTTGGGAAGTCCCCTTTCCTGTTATCTTGTCTTCTTCTATTGTTAAAGTTATAGGAATCGATTCCTGCATACATCATTCACGAGTAAAGTCCTGGAACCCTCCATCTTCTACCGAAACAGACAATGAAGACAGCCAACCACAGACCACCTACACTTGTGAGCCAAAAGAAAGTTTGAAGTTATTATTTAGGAAACAGCAAGAAAAATCCTAATATGGTTTTCTTTTAGCATCACTGAATAGGTGCTTCTGACCTGACACTGTTCTACCTTTGCCTATTACTGATTACACTAATCAGATTTATGTTTTCCAGAAATGTCATCAAGCCACACGCAACAATGATGGTTCCAGTCCATGAACCCCTGTGTCACCCTCCCTCCGGAGAAACCCTAACTGCCCCCTTCTATCCTCGCCCAATTCAGCAAGAAGCAGTTAGATCGAGTCTTCGCCCTTTTTCCCTAACAGCAGTGGAGTTTTTACTCGGACAGGGAGAATTGATGCAGGACATTTGGCGCCCTAGCCAGCTCAGCGGAGCTGGCGGACCTGCCGCCTCCTCCTTGGCGGTGACGGTGCTGCGGCAGCCAGCTGAAGAGCCAGTGGGCTGGATGACAGGCAAGGAGGGGGACCTCCAGCCCCCACCAGAGGCTCCAATGGCCAGAAAACCTGGACAACTGCCGAGGAGACACCTGTGCCTTGGTGTTTCCTTCACTTTACACTTAGGACTGAATGTGGAACCCTCATTTCCTATGCCTAGGTCAATTTCTTGTGAATTTCCTAGGCCTCAATTCCATGAATGCACTGTGTCCATTCACTGATACATTCATTCACCTTTCCCTAAGGGACTGCATTCCTTCGTTTCCTGGCCAGGGAACCCATACACCTATATATACCCTGAGACTAAAGGCCTAAAGGAGGAGACGGGGAAAGACCGAGAGAGAAACAGATAGAGCTTCTCTCCCCCGCCCCTTGAATTCTCTCCCTCTTCCAGGAGCTTTAGTGTTTTCTGTATTCTTTTCTGTAAATAAATTCTGACTTACCATTGGGGGGTGGGGAGGGAAATAATGTAATGAATAATAATAGAATACATGTATTGAAAAAAAAAAGAATAAGAAATAAAAATAAATAAATAAATAAAACTTTGCAATAATGAAAATGGTCTGTATCTGTACTGTCCAATTTGGTAACCACCAACCTGTTGAAAATTTAATTTCGGCTCTGCGACTGTGGCTCAACGGGCTAAGGCACCAGCCACATACATCTGAGCTGGTGGGTTCAAATCCAGCCCAGGGGCGCCAAACAACTATGACGGCTGCAACCAAAAAATGGCCAGGCGTTGTGACGAGTGCCTGTAGTCCCAGCTACTTGGGAGGCGGAGGCAGAAATTGGAGGTTGCTGTGAGCTGTGATGCCACAGCACTCTACCCAGGGTGACAGCTTGAGGCTCTGTCTCAAAAAAAGAAAGAAAAGAAAATTTAATTTAATTTTAATTAACTTAAATTTGAATTTTAAAAGTTGCATTTGGTTAATGGCTACTATATTAGACAGCAGCAGAACAGGTTACATAACATAAAGAGACAATGGGACATTCTAGATATTTTCAGAAAATCAATTTCACTTTCAAAACGTGAGAGGAATGTTTTTTGAGGATTTTCTTTCTTTGGCTTTTTTGTTTGTTTGATTTTGAGGCAGAGTTGCTCTGTCATCTGGGCTAGAGTGTGATGGCTTCAACCTAGCCCACAGCAACCTCAAACTCCTGGGTTCAAGTGATTCGTCTGCTTCAGCCTCCTGAGTACTTGGAACTATAGGTATACACTACTATGCCTGGCTATGTTTTGTATTTTTTATAGAATATAGCATCTTGCTGGCTTGGCACCCATAGCTCAGTGAGTAGGGCTGCTGCCATATACACCAAGGTTGGTGGGTTCAAGCCTGGCCTGGGCCTGCTAAACAACAATGACAACTGTGACCAAAAAAATAGCTGGGCATTATAGCGGGTGCCTATAGTCCCAGCTACTTGGGAGGCTGAGGCAAGAGAATTGCTTAAGCCCAAGGGTTAGAGATTGCTGTGAGCTGTGATGGCACAGCACTCTACCAAAGGCACAGAGTGAGACTGTGTCTTTAAAAAAAAAAAGAGGGGGTGGTGCCTGTGGCTCATCGAGTAGGGCACCAGCCCCATATACTGGCAGTGGCGGGTTCAAACTCGGCCTCCAGGGAACTGCAAAACAAAAATAGCCAGGCGTTGTGGCGGGCGCCTGTAGTCCCAGCTACTTGGGAGGCTGAGGCAAGAAATCACCTAAGCCCAGGAGTTGGAGGTTGCTGTGAGCTGTGTGACGCCACAGCACTCTACTGAGGGCGATAAAGTGAGACTCTGTCTCTACAAAAAAAAAAAAAAAAAAGAATAATGCATCTTGCTGTGTTTCCAAGGCTGGTCTCTAACTCTTGGCCTCAATCTTCCAAAGTGCTGGGATTACAGGAGTGAGCCACCACGCCTGGTCATCTTTTTGTTAATCTATTTGCCCTTTGTTCATTTTGTGTGAGCCAACGTTTGCTTACGGTTAAGTGGCAGTGTACAGTGTATTCGTCTGTTTTCTGTTGTTTATAATACATGAAACTGGGTCAAACTCTTGGGCTTAAGCGATTCTCTTGCCTCAGCCTCCCAGTCACTTGGACTATGGGCACCCGCCATAATGCCTGGCTATTTTTTTGTTATTGTTATCATTGTCATTTAGCAGGCCTGGGCCTGGTTCGAATGCACCAGCCCTGATGCATGTGGCCAGCACATTAGCCACTGAGCTATTGGCACCAAGCCATAGTGATAGCTTTCTTGCTAGTGAGGATTCTCTGAAGAGTCCTAAAGAGGGCACAGGGTATCACTAGGCTAGAGGGCTGAGCGGACTATCTCAGGTTTCTCTTCCTCTTTTTTTTTTTTTTTTTTTTTGCAGTTTTGGCCGGGGTTGGGTTTGAACCCGCCACCTCCAGCATATGGGGCTGGCGCCCTACTCCTTTGAGCCACAGGCACCGCCCTCTTCCTCTTTTTTTTTTTTTTTCTTACTATTTAGATATTTTCCTTAAAATTTTAAATTAACTTTTTTTCTTTATTGTTTTGCTCTCATCCTCACACAGAAAAATTAATTTTTTTTTTTATTTTTTAGAGACAGAGCCTCAAGCTGTCACACTGGGTAGAGTGCTGTAGCATCACAGCTCACAGCAACCTCCAATTCCTGGGCTCAAGTGAGTCTCCTGCCTCCGCCTCCCAAGTAGCTGGAAACACAGGCGCCCGCCACAATGTCCAGCCATTTTTTGGTTGCAGCCGTCAGAGTTGTGTAGTGGGCCTGGGCTGGATTCGAACCCGCCAGCTTAGTTGTACGTGGCTGGCGCCCTAGCCCGTTGAGCCACAGGCACCGAGCCAGAGAAATTAATTTTATTTTTTAATAGTTGTACATATTCAAAGGGTACATAGTGATGTTTCAATATATATGATCTACAGTGTTTAGAAGGGGTAATTGGCATATCCTCTTCCTCTTATAAAACCACCAGTCCCATTCCCATGATAACACATTAATCCATGAATGACCCAATCACCCCTTAAGAGCCCCATTCTCAATATTGCCACATTTGGGACTAAGTTTCAACATGAATTTTGGAGGGGATACCCCAATTATAAAAGGTGGTGAGCACCATTTAACATTTACAGAAAAATCTGAAGTTGAGTCAAAGACCTTAACACTTTCTATAAATCAATGCAGAACATCATTTGATCTTAGCAGAAGATCAGCCTCTCTGGAAAGTATTTTGAGAAGCTGAGCAGGCTTTTCTAAATAAAGGTAGAGGCCTTCTGCTTCTGTTTTCAGTTCCCAATTTCAACACTAGCCAGGACCCTGCCTTTCTAAGCTAAGTAGACCACTGAATTTGATTCTTCAGAGTGATCTCCTCCAATTCTCTGCTTTCGAAGAGAAACATAGCTGTCAAACACCAGAGGGAACTAGGAGCACAATAGCTTATGTCTTTTCCTATAACTGAGCTCAATGCTGTCTTCCTTATAATTTACTCCACTGATAGCCACAGTGACAAAGAAGTTCCCTAACTACCTGAGCACCTAGCACTCCTCTAGAGATTACAGTTCTTCAAAGGCAAGCTTAGGGCTTGGCGCCTGTGGCTCAGCGGGCTAAGGCGCCAGCCACATACACCTGAGCTGGTAGGTTCGAATCCAGCCTGGGCCCGCCAAACAAAACAATGACGGCTGCAACCAAAAAACGGTCGGGCGTTGTGGCAGGCGCCTGTAGTCCCAGCTACTTGGGAGGCGGAGGCAGGAGACTCGCTTGAGCCCAGGAATTGGAGGTTGCTGTGAGCTGTGATGGGACAGCACTCTATCCAGGGTGACAGCTTGAGGCTCTGTCTCAAAAAAAAAAAAAAAAACTTGAGTAGTTTAAAGTAACAATCTTAAATTATTTCTCATGGTTCAAGGTTGACTGGACTAAACTCCCGGTTCCTGCTCCAGATTTGTCATCCATCTTCGGTCAGATGTCTGGCCCTAGGGTCATCTTAAAGGCTGAAGTTGAGGCTGGCTGTTGTCCAGAATACCTAAATTATGGCTAATCCATGAGGCCTTTGTTTCCTTGGTGACTGGTGTTTCCAGTGGTGACTGGTTTGCAAGAGCAAGCATCCCAAAAGAACAATGCAAAAAGTACATGGCATTTTTATGATCTACTCTCCGAAGTCATAGATACCATTTCTTGCTATATTCTAGTACAGCAATTACAAACTGCCCATCTTTTTTTTTTTTTTTTTTTTTGTAGAGACAGAGTTTCACTTTATCCGCCCTCAGTAGAGTGCTGTGCAGTCACAGCTCACAGCAACCTCCAGCTCTTGGGCTTAGGCAATTCTCTTGCCTCAGCCTCCCGAATAGCTGGGACTACAGGCACCCGCCACAACACCCGGCTATTTTTTGATGCAGTTTGGCCAGGGCCGGGTTTGAACCCACCACCCTTGGTATATGGGGCCGGCACCTACTCGCTGAGCCACAGGCACCGCCCCCAAACTGCCCATCTTTAAGGAAGGGCATGTAGACCCTACCACTGAGACAAATGTCAGTGTCATGTAAAAACAGCATCTGTGATGAGGCATATTGGGATGTATTATATGTGTATTTGGAAAATACAGTCTACCATAATATTACAGCTTTAGTTGACTTTAAAAAGGTGTATTTTTATCTCTAGACTTAGTTTTGCTTATTTCATTGATCCCTTACTTCCTTACTCCCATTTGAATTGTATAAAACTGTATCTCGTTTTGCTGTCTGTATTATCTTACTCCGTACCATTGTCTCTTTACTCAGGCTTTTCCTCTCTCTGCTGCTTCTATCTTTTCTCTGTTCCTTTTTCCTTCCTTCCCTTTTCCCCTTCTTTCCATCTATCCTTTACTGTCTCCAACCTACCTTCTTACCCTACCTGCCCCCTTCCTTCCTTACCACTCTCTCTTCTTCCTTCTCTATTTGCATCCCTCTCCCAACTCCAACTTATTTCCAAAAGAATGTAAAGTACATTACAAACATTCATAAAAAATAAAAATGAAAGAGAAATATCACAAAGGGAAAACCAGGAGAGAAGTTGGTACAGTATACAAATTGATGCTGTGAAGGCTTGTGTGTTTTCTAGAGGTGAGGTCTCCATAGAGGTTGTACCAATTTATACCCCACCTGTAAGTGTAATATGTTTGTGAAATACGTTTATCAGACTTTTGGATCTGTACATTTTTTCATTTATCAGATTGACAGTGTGGCTTTAATTTGCATTTGTCTTATTAGAGAACTTGAGCAGCTTTTCAGATGTTTAAGAGCTACCAGTGTTTCCTTTGTTTCTGCATTCCTATCTTTTGTTTCTCCTCATATTTCTTTGCTTTGTGCATGTTAATGCTATATTATTTGGTCTACTATCTACATGTTAGATTATTTGGTTATTAGATTATGTTCAGTTATTTAATATGTTCCTCTTAAATGCACATATCCTTTCTGTTTTCCTAAAACAGTTATATAGCATTTTTTGGTTAGTATTCATTCTTTCCAATATCTAAATAGTATTCCAAAGTGGAATATAGTATATTATGTAGTGTTATATAAATATATAATATGTAGTGTATATTATAGATATACAGTGTGCTCCATTTATAAAAGTCAGGCACAACTTTTAAATGTCTCCAAAGTGAGTTTTTTCATTGCTTCAGAGCTCGTAACTCTTATGATTAATTATATATTTATCACTATAAAATACCCTTTTCTCACTTAATGCTTTTCACCTTGATTTAAACTCTCTCATATTAAGATCATAACTCTGTT
The DNA here is from genome assembly GCA_963573935.1 of Arctocebus calabarensis. Lineage (NCBI taxonomy): Eukaryota > Metazoa > Chordata > Mammalia > Primates > Lorisidae > Arctocebus > Arctocebus calabarensis. The sequence goes on from CAUYON010090257.1 coordinate 6,675, forward strand.
TTCTTTGGACCAGCATTTGCCCCAAATCTTGTCTTTTTGTTTTCAGTGTTTGTAAGTTAGTTGTCCTAGATGTAACTTATTGATACAGCATACACTTAGATTTTGCTTTGTGATATGATTGAGTCTGTCTGTACATTTTACTCATGTCACTTTTTAACAAATATTTATATATATGATCTATGTTTTCTTTGTCTTGTACATGTGCTTCTTCAGTTAATTTAGGGTTTTTTTTTTTTTTAGTCTAGGTTACTTTATGACAATAACTTTATATAATCCTTTAATTTTCTCATATTTAGTAATATGTATTTAGTTAATATGTATCTCTCTACCACGAGAAATTACAAAGCAGATTTTAGGTTGTTTTTATCTTGGTGTTTCTTTTGTTTAAATTTATTTAAATAAATACTTAGTGGGTACCTACTGTTCTCAAGGTACTGTTCTAGACATTAATGGTCAGCAGTGAACAAAACATGTCTCTACAGACATTACATTCTAGTATAACAAAATACATGTTTGTTCCTCTGTATTGATTTATCAGTTTTAGGTAATTTCTTTTTCCTTTTGTCTATAAATTAAGTGCCTATCCCAAATTACATACCCATCTGCCTTCCTGACATTTTGTTAATCATTCCTCTGTGTTTTGTAGTATTTTATTTATGTATATAAGTGGTATTTTATTTTATTTTTGAAAAACTAAGTAATATGCCATTTATTACTATGCTATGTAAAGACAAGCCCGTATATTCCCAATATTTAATATCAAATCCTCCTCATAGTGGCATGTTTTATTTTATTCTACCAGCACTTTTCATTAATATTCTCTTGTGTCATACAGATGAGTGATGTATCTGCAGGAGGAGCCACTGTTTTTCCTGAAGTAGGGGCCAGTGTTTGGCCCAAAAAAGTAAGTTTGACTTATTTTAATTTTTCTCCTGAGGGATAAATAACACTGTATTTCATGGTCTAATTAGTTATATCTTTAAAGATAGTATTTGTAAGGGCTACATTATCTCTTGGTAAAATTTTGGGTATTTGTATGGCACAATTTACCTTGAGTACCTAGAAGTGAGGAGCAGCAAGCAGGGACTAGTATGTAAAAGTTGACATTTCTAAAATGGATTCCATATGATGTTTGCCCCCTCATCTGGATATTACAAGATTTAAGGAGTTAGCTTTATATTGTTAGATACTTTTTTGGTCAAGCAATTTTGTGGTATTAACTTTTCACATGATCAAGAAAAGTTTTTTAAAGTGATATATAATCACATTTAAAAAATTATATTAGAGGAAGACAATATGGGTCTTTTAGCAAGAACAGAGGAAAATTTAAGTACTGCAGAAAGCAGTCATCTAACATTTTATTTGGGCATAATTTTGAATTTTTTTCCATAGGGAACTGCTGTTTTCTGGTATAATCTGTTTGCCAGTGGAGAAGGAGATTATAGTACACGGCATGCAGCCTGTCCAGTGCTAGTTGGAAACAAATGGGGTAAATATTTCTTGTATTATATGAGTAGATTCGTGATTTTTGTCTCATATTTTGAAACTATTACAATCTACATCTTAAAACAGCCTCTCCAGATTTGCATAATATGACTTTAACATTGTATACAATTCAACCAAGCGCTTGGTTTTAATATAAATTTGCATTTAATAGATCAAAATTTTGATGACAGATTTTATTTATTTTTTTTTTTTTTTTGAGACAGAGCCTCAAGCTGTCACCCTGGATAGAGTGCTGTGGCATCACAGCTCACAGCAACCTCCAACTCCTGGCCTCAAGCGAGTCTCTTGCCTCTGCCTCTCAAGTAGCTGGGACTACAGGCGCCCGGCACAACGCCCAGCCATTTTTTTTTTTTTTGGTTGCAGCCGTCATTGTTGTTTGGCGGGCCTGGGCTGGATTCGAACCCGCAAGCTCAGGTGTACATGGCTGGCGCCTTAGCCCGTTGAGCCACAGGCGCCGAGCCAACAGATTTTATTTTTAATTCTATTGTCACTTACTAAGAAACACAGACTCAGAATTGAGTAAGAAAATTATCTACTGCTCTGAGGGTTAACAATCTGTGACAGAGTCTTACTTTGTCACCCTCAATAAAGTGCTATAGCGTCATAGCTCACAGCAACCTCAGATTCTTGGGCTCAAGTCATTCTGTTGTCTCAGCCTCCCAAATAGCTGGGACTACAGGTGCCTGCAAGAATGCCTGGCTATTAATTAATTAATTAATTTATTTATTTATTTTTAGACAGAGCTTCACTATGTCACCCTTGGTAGAGTGCCGTGGCGTCACAGCTCACAGCAATCTCAAACTCCTGGGCTTAAGCGATTCTCTTGCCTCAGTCTCCCAAGTAGCTGGGACTACAGGTGCCTGCCACAACGTCCAGCTGTTTTTTTGTTGCAGTTGCTTAGCTGGCCCAGGCTGGGTTTGAACCTATCACCCTTGGTGTATGTGGCTGGTGCCATAACCACTGAGCTACAGGGCGCCGAGCCCTGGCTTTTTTTTAGAGTCTCGCTCTGGTTCAGGCTGGTCTCAAACCTGTGAGCTCAGGCAATCTATCCGCCTTGGCCTCTCAGAGTGCTGGGATTACAGGCATGAGCCACTGTGCCTGACAAGGCTGTATTTCTTTTGGGATGCCTTTTTTTTTTTTTTTGACACAGAGTCTCACTATGTCAACCTGGGTAAAGTGCTGTGGTGTCATAGCTCAAAGCAACCTCATACTCTCGGGCTCAAGGGATCCTCTTGCCTCAGTTTTTCATTTTTAGTAGAGAAGTGTCTCACTTTTGTTTCAGCTGGTTTTGAACTCACGAGCTCAAGCAGTCCACCCGCCTCGGTCTCTCAGAGTGCTAGGGTTAAAAGCATGAGACACCATGCCGGGCCTGGGATACATTTTTTCAAAGAATCTTGAAAACTTAATGAGCATATAACAGCATGGTTTATCATAAAGTTCCTCCATTAGAGTGGAGAGTTTGTGAATTTGTATCCATTATTAAAATATCTTTGTAGTTTGGGAATTGTAGTTTGCAAATAGATAAAAACAATATTCTCCTGTATGTGTGTCTATATCATAATTCTATTTGTGTCTCATTTCGAGCCTCACATTGAACATTGGAAACTTTAGGAAGTATACATAGACTTTTAAATGTACATACACATGTTTACATACACACATATGTACAAATGTTGACAAAAACATTTAGTTACATTTTTGAGTAGCATCTGCCTTTATCTGGTTTTGGTTTTGAACTTTTAGCCCATGTTGAAACTTTTAGAAGCTCATTAAATATTAATTAGATGGGGGGAATTAATACATATTTTCTTCTCTCATAGTATCCAATAAATGGCTCCATGAACGTGGACAAGAATTTCGAAGACCGTGCACCTTGTCAGAATTGGAATGACAAACAGGCTTCCCTTCTTCTTCCGTTGATGTGCTCTAATGTGTCTGATACACACATTTCCTAGTCTTAACTTCCAAGAGTTTACAATTGACTAACACTCCATGATTGATTCAATCATGAACCTCATCCCATATTTCATCTGTGAACAATCACTTTGGGTTTTTTCCTGTTAAAAATAACACTAAATCACCACATTATACTATATGTAAAACCTTAAAGTTCAATTAGTATCACAGAAACAAGGCAGAGTTTAAAATGAGGAATTTTTAAATTTGTGTTATATTTTTAAGAACTGTTTGGTTGGATAAAAAATAGAATTTCACTACAGCTCAGTTGGGTGGTCGGCTAGAAGGGGCCGTGTGATAGGAAACACCTACCTTACAGTATATATCTGGGTGTTATGTTTACCAGCCTTACTGTTTATTTTCTGGATCTGCCTGATAATCTAGGACTCTAATCTGGGTTTCATACAGTGTTTTCTCTTCCATACAGTATTCTAACTTGATTTTTTTTTCTTCAATTCCTCTCTATTCTATCATAGCTCCTCCGTGGTGAATTTAACCTCTTTGAGTTAAAGTACTTTGATTTAAAAAAAAAGTTTTTATGAAGTCCTGTATAACAATACTGGACCTTCTTAATCAAAACACTCATCATTTAATCTGTTTCTTTCTCCATTTTATTAAATGGCTAATATTTTGTCCAGAAATTTTGTTCTTTTTCTTAGTGCTAATACCTTGCCTCTTATTCCTGCTATAGCAGGGTGGGGTGGTGATATTGGCATTCTGATTAAATAAATATTGTGCCTTAGGAGACTGGAAGTTTAAAAATGTATAAGTCCTTTCAATGATGAGGAAATTGATTTTTTTAAAAGTAGTCTTTTACTTAAAAAGCCAAAATGTTTGTTTTTTTAAAATTCTGAAATGTGTTATACAATAATGACCTATTTATGATCTTAAATCTTTTTTAAAAAGTGTTTGTTTTCTGTGTGGTTTTTTAATTTAAATCCAAATGTATAACATAGAAATAACAGGTTAATTCTAATTTATGTCATTTCTTTAGTACCTAGGACTTAATTTTATACTCTTGATTTTTACCCACACTAATGTCAGTCACGTGGTTATAGAAGAAAAATTGAAGTTCTCTGAAGTTTGACATATTTAATCAATCAAAATGTGTTTCCCTCCGGGCGGCTCCTGTGGCTCAGCGAGTAGAGCGCCGGCCCCATATACCAAAGGTGGCGGGTTCAAGCCCGGCCTCGGCCAAACTGCAAAACAAAAAAATAGCCGGGCGCCTGTAGTCCCAGCTACTAGGGAGGCTGAGGCAAGAGAATTGCTTAAGCCCAAGAGTTGGAGGTTGCTGTGAGCTGTGTGACACCACAGCACTCAACCCAGGGTGATAAAATGAGACTCTGTCTCTACAAAAAAAAAAAATTGTTTCCCTCAAAGAGAACTCTGTAACTTTACTATGGTTGTAGTTTTTCTTTCTTTTTTTTTTCTTTTTTTTTTTTTTTTTTTGAGGCAGAGTCTCAAGCTGTCACCCTGGGTAGAGTGCCTTGGCATCACAGCTCACAGCAACCTCCATCTCCTGAGCTTAGGCAATTCTCTTGCCTCAGCCTCTCGAGTAGCTGGGACTACAGGTGCCTGTCACAATGCCTGGTGATTTTTGTTGTAGTTTGGCTGGGGCTGGGTTTGAACCCACCACCCTCAGTATATGGGGTGGTGCCCTACCCACTGAGTCACAGGTGCCCCCCCCCAATTTTTTTTATAGAGACAAGATCTTGCTATATTGCTCACAATGATCTTGAACTCTTGGCCTCAAGTAATTCTCTTGCCTCAGCCTCTAAAAGTGCTGGGATTACAGTATGAGCTACCATGCCTTGACTATACCTATTTTTAAAATGAACTGCTAAGATCCTTTTTTCTAACTGCCCTTTGTTCCAACACAAGTATTTTAGAAATAGAATTAAGTTCAGCACTTTAATTCACTCAGATTTTGTGGCCATATTTTTTAAAACTTTTTATGTAAAGATTAGATGGAAACAACAAATTCAAAAGTATGGAAATAACATGGGAGTTCAAAAGAGGGGAAATAATGTTTATTACCATGTGTTTTAGTAAGTAGAGTAAAAATATCTTTCAGAAGGAAATTAAAATATTTCATAATCTTACAAATTTCTTCACTATATTCAACCTGGAGGCTCACATGGGAATTAGTAAGCTTTTCAGAGTTAGATCTTACAGAAGTCTCCAAAGTTTCATAATCACTAATGTTTTTTCTTCCAAAATTAAAAGGGGATAGAATCCAACACGAAGCTTTAGAGTGGTTGTTACAATTCTTGTTTTTCCTTTTTGGCAAATGCTGATCTTTTAACTAAATGAGGGCCAGAAGTATCCTGGAAACTGGTTTCCTTACTAACCCTTAGTCTTTTTTTTTTTTTTTTTTTTTTTAGACAGAGCCTTAAGCTGTCGCCCTGGGTAGAATGCCGTGGCATCACAGCTCACAGCAACCTCTACCTCCTGGGCTTAAGAGATTGTCTTGCTTCCACCTCCTAAGTAGCTGGGACTACAGGTGCCCACCACAACGCCTGGCTATTTTTTGGTTGTAGTTGTCATTGTTGTTTGGCAGGCCAGGGCTGGATTTGACCCGGCCAGTTCTGGTGTATGTGGCTGGCACCTTAGCCTCTTGAGCTACAGGTGCTGAGCCTATTCATTAACTTCAAATATGGAGTTACCACTAACATGGAGTTAACTGAAGTAACCATCAGAACATCCTAACAGTGGGGTCTTGTACTAGATAATAACCTAGTAAGAAAAGTGAAGTGACTTAAGGATTCTTTGAAAAGTTAAGTGGTGCTGGGTGTGATAGTTCATGCTTATAATCCTAGCTCTTTGGGAGGCCAAGGTGGGTTGACTTCTTGAGCTCAGGAGTGTTAAGAACAGCCTGAGCACAGGTTCAAACCCAGCCTCAGCCAAATTGCAAAAAAAACAGAAAAATAGCAAGAGAATCGCCTAAGCCCAGGAGTTGAAGGTTGCTGTGAGCCATGATCCCACGGCACTCTACCAAGGGTGATAAAGTGAGACTCTTGTCTCTACAAAAAAAAAAAAGAACAGCCTGAGCAAAAGCAAGATCTCATCTCTGCTAAAAGGCATTGTGGCAGGCATCTATAGTCCCGCTACTTGGGAGGCTTGAGGCAAGAGGATCTCTGGAACCCAGGAATTTGAGGTTGCTGTGCCATGACACCATGGCACTCTAGCTTGAGTGACAGAGTGAGACTCTTTCAAAAAAGAGAAAAGTTAAATGGTAAATGAAATGGTGAAAGAAGCCATCAAACGTCTATTTTAGTGGTTGAGAAAAATTATAAGGACTAAATCAGCACATATATGTAATATATATAACCTAGTGTGTATATATATGAATGAAATATTATTGCTGCTTCTAAGAATATCAATATCTTTATTGATAGCCATGTGTTGACTGCTCTATGTAAACCCCATACCACTGAAGTCCACATAACTGACAGATGACTATTTGGCAGAGCCCCATAAGCTAAACAATTAGATGAATTCCTGTTATTAGGAACCTTATAATACCAAAATAGTTATGATTTAATAATTGCACATTTAAGAAATAAAATTAAGAAATAAATTGCAGAATGGTGGCTTGGTGCCTGTGGCTCAAGCAGCTAGGGCACCAGCCACATACACCTGAGTTGGCAGGTTCGAATCCAGCCCAGGGCCCACCAAACAACAATGAATGCTGCAACCAAAAAATAGCTGGACATTATGTCGGGCACCTGTAGTCCCAGCTACTTGGGAGGTGGAGGTGGGAGACTCGCTTAAGCCCAGGAGGTGGAGGTTGCTGTGAGCTGTGTGATGCCATGGCACTCTACCCAGGGCGACAGCTTGAGGCTCGGTCTCAAAAGGAAAAAAAAAAATAGCATAATGGAAAAATGACATCTTAGTACAGATAGCCAGCAACACAAAGACCAATCTTTCTTGTTAGCACTTACTTCCCCTATAGCAAAAGTTCATGTTTTAGAAGGAATATTGAGTAACTTAGGAAAAACAATTAACAGAGTACCATAAATCACCAGATTTACCAAAATAAAATAGGTTTCATATTTCTACTACTGAAGTCCTTGGATATTATTCTACCATATGGGTGATGTTTTGCAACATTAACTGTAGTAGACATAGTTCTCGGCTGCCTGCTTTCTTAAATTTGAAGACTTTAAAATTTACTTTCCAGAAACTTTACAACTATAGCCTTCAGTTAAATGTAAACTTCAAGGCAGGAAACTGATAAGACTGCTTTACTGTTAATTTTTAAAAATAATTTATCAAATGTGCAAGCAGATATTAAGTAAAAGTAGCAACTGAAAGAGGTAGAAATCGTCCTGCTTTTTGAGGTCTTGTTGAGCTTCCAGTGCGGCACTGTTCTGTTGAGTTATGGGTCACTTAACAATGAGAAATGCGTTGTTAGGGAACATAGAGTGTGCTTACCCAAACCTATATAGTATAGCTTACTGCCTGCCAAGGCTATATAGTCTATCCCATTGCTCCTAGGCTTCAAACCTGTACAGCATGTTACCATACTGAACACTGTAGGCAGTTGTAACACAGTGGTGTGTACCTATGCATATCCAAACAAAAAGTTACGGTAAAAATACAGTATTAAAATCTTATGGGATCCCCATCAGATATGCAGTCTGTCAATGACTGAAATGTCATTTTGCAGTGTGTGACTGTTGTGCTTTATAAAGCAAGATAATCACATATGAAAAAAGTTCTAAAAAGAAAGTCTGAAAGGGAGGCGCCTGTGGCTCAAAGGGGTAGGGCGCTGGCCCCTATGCCGGAGGTGGCGGGTTCAAGCCCAGCCTGGCCAAAAACTGCAAAAAAATAAAGTCTGAAAAAGGAAAATCCTCAGTGTTATCATTTGGTGTTCTCAATTCATAACAGGCTTATTTCTATCATAAATCTATTTTAACCTAAGCACTTTAAATAATTCAGAATAGAACATTTTAAATATGGAGTGATATGCACGTTCACACTTCATTGCTTTTAGGTAGAACAATTGTCTCTCAAGTCAGCCTTTTCTTCTTCTTTTTTGTCCGGGGCCAGGTTTGAACCCACCAACTCCGGTATATGGGGCCAGCGTCGTACTCCCTGAGCCACAGGCACTGCCCAGGGCAGGCTTTTCTTAGAAAAGGCATTCACTTACTTTATCTGCAGTCAGAATTGTTAATATCTACTTTAAAGTCATAAGTGTAGTTGAACTCCATTGCAGTGTAGGTTTTACATGGGTTTGGATATATCATAAGTTAAAAGATACCATGTAGGCTTGGTGCCTGTGGCTCAAGCGGCTAAGGCGCCAGCCACATAACACCTGAGCTGAGCTGTCAAGTTCGAATCCAGCCCGGGCCCGCCAAACAACAATGATGGCTGCAACCAAAAAATGGCCGGGCGTTGTGGTGGGTGCCTGTAGTCCCAGCTACTTGGGAGGCGGAGGCAAGAGACTCGTTTGAGCCCAGGAATTGGAGGTTGCTGTGAGCTGTGTTGCCACGGCACTCTATCCAGGGTGACAGCTTGAGGCTCTGTCTCAAAAAATAAATAAATAAAATTTAAAAAACCTTTAAAAAAAAAAAGATATCATGTAAAATAAACACATACTTGGCTTGGCACCTGTGGCTCAACGGGCTAAGGCGCCAACCATGTACACCTGAGCTGGAGGGTGCCTGTAGTCCCAGCTACTTGGGAGGCAGAGGCAGAGACTCGCTGGAACCCAGAAATTGGAGGTTGCTGTGAACTGTGATGCCACAGCACTCTATTTAGGGTGACAGCTTTAAGGCTCTGTCTCAAAAACAAAAAATTATAACTACATACTGGTTAACTTCTAATATCTTTTGATACATGTGAAATAAATTGTAATTAAGTCTAAGATGAATAACTTACATAATAGTTGAATTTAGTTATGCTCTATTTTTAGTTTTAACAGGCAAAAAGATGAGGTTCTGCAACATGAAACACTTTTCAAACTTATCAGACTGTACTATCTTCTCCATGTTCCTTTTTTATGTCTCTGACTATGGGGAAAATAGTTCATGGAAAGTTTAAATAAGGTAATAATAAAAGTGCCCTAAAACAGTGCAAGTCAGAGTGTGATTTGTAGATGAGCTGCCATGAGTTTTCTTTATTGGTCCACATAAGCTAAGGAGCTTACACCAAAGTGTAAATACACTACATCGAGTACACACTTGATTTGACTTTTTTTCATACCAAGACTTCCTGGATGAAGAAAACAGTTTGTTATTTACCTTGTGGTATAAACTACTTATCTCAGTGAAAACCAGCTCTTTTCGTTAGTATTGCTCAATTCCATCCTTTGAACTGGAATGAACTGAGCAGAACTTAATTCCAACATCCTACCTTATCTGGGGACTCCCTAAAGCACTGGTGTGTTTGACCTAATTCGTAGGCCCTGACCTCAGGCTGATGACAAAAAAAAAGCTATAAGACATACAGAAAACGAAATGGCACACAAAGTCTTTCCCCTATTAGAAGGTACTAGGGAAGTAAGGTTGTCCTTGGCATGGAGCCAGTCTACAAATACAGGGGAAAGTAACTTTAAATGCCTAATTTTCAACCAGGAAACCACAGGCATACGATGAAACTGCAAACATGACATATTCAAAGGAGGAAGAGCAGAAATCCTCTTTGAAGAAACACAAGCTTCAGAGGTACTAGACAAAAACTTTGAAACATCTTTAAAATGCTCAAAGAGTTACAGGAAAAATGGCCAAGGAATCAAAAGGAAGTCAAGAAAATATGTGAACAAAATGAGAATATCTGAAAGAGAATTTGTAACTAGATTAATAAGAGACAGTCTAATTTTATTTTATTTTTTGAGACAGTCCCCCTGCATAGAGTGCTGTGGTGTCACAACTCACAGCAACCTCAAACTCTTGGGCTTAAGCGATTCTCTTGCCTCAGCCTCCTAAGTAGCTGACTATAGGTGCCTGCCACAACCTGCCTGGCTATTTTTTTTTTTTTTTTATGCCCGGCTACTTTTTTGTTGTTGTTGTTTTTGTCCTAGTTGTCATTACTGTTTAGCAGGCCCTGGCTGGGTTCAAACCTGCCAGCCCCAGTGTATGTGGCGGGCGTCATAACCACTGGGTTACGGGCACCGAGCCACAGTCTAATTTTAAAAGGAAAAAAGACATTCACCAAAGAGGATACATGCTACGAAGCATATGAAAAGAAGCTTAAAGTATTCAGTCACCAAAGAAATGCACATTGAAATCACAGTAAGATACCACTACATACCCATTATAATGACCAAGATTAAAAAACTGACGATACTTAGTAAGATTTGAAATCACTGGAACTCCGCTGTTAGTGGGAATGCAAGGGTATAACCACTTGGCAAACAGTTTTGCACTTTCTTATGAAGTTAAATACATAGTTGACCCTTGAACATCATAGGTTTGAACTGCAAGGGTCCACCTATGTACAGATTTTCCCCCCTCAACTAAACAAAAGATGAAAATAGATGTTGGCAGGATACAAAATCCACTTATAGGAGGACCAATATTTTTCCTATATTGTGCAGGGCCCGCTAAGAAATGAGTATATGCAGAATGTGGTGTATGAAGGGGATCCTGGAACCAATCCCCCTCAGATACTGAAGAATGACTTAAATACCCATCAATTCCACTCCTAGGTAAATACTCAAGAGAATAAATACATGAATCTTCTTAGCAGCTGTGTTCATAATAGCCCCAAACTGGAAATAACCCAAATTTCCATCCATAGCGGAATGGAAGAACATGTAGCATGTTCGTTTGATAGAATACTTCTTAGCAACAAAATGGAGCAAACTAGTGATATATGCAATGATATCTGTGACTCTTGAAACATGCTGATAGTGACCAGACACAAACGAGTAAATACTCTAGAGTTACATTTACAGGATTCTACAGAAAAGAAATTTCATCTAGGGCCTTCGCCCCCGCCCCTCCGCGAGCCCAGCACCTCCTGTCGCTCCCTCCGTTCCTTCCCCGGCTCCTGCCAAGCGCCCACCACAGGCCCTGTGCCCGAGGACTGTGAGACTGGGGCTAAGGCACTTGCCTGGGTTTCGAGTCCCAGTGTAATCACTGTTCCCATGTGGCGCTCACCTGTCACCAGAGGCTTCCCCACACATGTGAAGCGTACAGGGCCTCTCAGTGCTGCTTGTGAATTAAGCAGACAGAAAGGTTTAAGGGGTAAAAGTACATTCATTCAGATGCTTCTGGAACGTTGAAATTGTTTCCTTTGGAAAGAACAATCCCCTTTGGTCTTCAGAGGCCCAAATTTGAGGCTCAATGATGACAGGATGTGGTGGTCTAATATGATACCAGTCCGGAGGGACAGACAGAGCTTGATGGCAGACACTGTCTTCTTTGAAAGTTCAGTGCTCAGAAATTCATTCTCAATATTTGTCAAATGAACAAGTATAGACAAAGGTCACAGGACAAATGCATAGTTGCCATAGAGGACAGATAATCTAGCTTTGTCTCAAACGGAGAGCTCAGGAGCTATGTCCCATTTATGTAAATAGTGAAAAATGTTTGCCTTATGACCAATTAACTGTAAGACTGCTCCTTAGAGTACAGAGTTAGTACTTTTATTATTACCAAGTAAAACAACAAGGTTAAAAAAAAGAAAGAAATTTCATCTATTGTCATACAAAGTAGATTGCTGGTTGCCAGGGGCAACAGCCAGATAAAGGTGGAATGGCAGTTGACAGGAAAGGTTTGCAAAGGACGTTTTGGGGTGATTAAATGTTCTGTATCCTAGTGGTGTTTACTCAGGTGTATACATTTGTCAAAAATCAAAAATTTTATAGGCTGGATTCGGTGTACTCACACCTGTAATCCCAGCACTTGAGAGGCTGAGGCATGTGGATTGCTGAGCTCAGAGGTTCGAGACCAGCCTGAGCCAGAGCGAGACCCCATCTCTAAAAAATAGCCGGGCATTTTGGCAGATGCCCAAATAGTCCCAGCTATTTGGGAGGCTGAGGTAAGAGGATCACTTGAACCCAAGAGTTTGAGTTGTTGTGAGCTAAGACACCATGGCACTCTACCAAGGGTGACCAAGTGAGACTCTGTCTCAAAAAAACAAACAACGGCTCGGCGTCTGTGGCTCAACGGGCTAAGGCACCAGCCACGTACACCTGAGCTGGCAGGTTCGAATCCAGCCCAGGCCTGCCAAACAACAATAACGGCTGCAACCAAAAAATGGCCGGGCCTTGTGGCGGGCGCCTGTAGTCCCAGCTACTTGGGAGGCGGAGGCAAGAGACTCTCTTGAGCCCAGGAATTAGAGGTTACTGTGAGCTATGATGCCACAGCACTCTATCCAGGGTGACAGCTTGAGGCTCTGTCTCAAAAAACAAACAAATAAACAAACAAACAACAACAAAAAAAACTATAAAGCTAAAGTAATCAAAACTGTACTGGCTTTCAGACACATAGACCACAGGACTACATTAAAGAGCCCCTACTTTGGCAAGGGTATCAAGACCATTCATTATTAAAAAGGACCATCTTTTCAAAAAACAGTCCTGGGAAAATTGTATACCCACATGCAGAAGAATGAACTTGACCCCTTTCCTTATACCATATATAAATATTAACTTAAAATGAATCAAAGTCCCTATCAATTAATCAGAATTTTTAGGGGGCAGGCCTGGACAT
>CAUYON010090260.1:0-20383 GCA_963573935.1 Arctocebus calabarensis
GGGGGGGGGGTGTGTTTAGAAAATAAAAAAAAAAAAAAAAACAAAAAAAAAGATATTATAAAAAAAAAAAAAAAATTAATTAAAATAAAAAAAAATAAAAGTAAAAATAAATAAAAAAAAAAAAAAAATAAAAAAAAAAAAAAACAATAAAAAATAAATAAAATATATTAAATAAAAAAAAAAAAAAAAAATAAAATAAAATAAAAAAAAAAAAAAGAAAGGTTTTTGTCCCTCTCTTTTTCCCATCCTCCCTTCCTTTCTTGACTGTCAATAACTTTTGCTTCTCATTATCTTCCCATGATCTTTCCTTTATCTGCCCATGTGTGCCCCTCAATTAGTTCCAACTTATTAGAGAGTTTTTCTATTCCTGAGATAATTCACTCAGGGTAATGGTCTCCAGTTCCCTCCAATGCTGCAAAGGACACTGATTCATTTCCTTTTATGACTGAGTAGTATCCCTGATATACACACACCACATTTTGTTAATCCACCCACAAATTGATGGGTGCTTAGATTGATTCCATATCTTTATGATCTACTCAAAGGAAAAGAGGTCATTTTGTCAAAAAGACACCCTCACACAGATGTTTATTGCAGCAATCTTGTGAATTTCATCACAGCAGGAGCTAACGCATTTGAATATTCTGCTGTTTAGTTTCTCAGATACTGTAAGACCTACTCTACACAAATTATCCAATTTAATCCTCACAACGTCCCTACAAAAACATGTACTATTGTAATAGTTATTTTATGGAGGCTTATAGGTATGGAGAAATTTGTCCAAGGTTGCACTGCTTACAACTTATGAAATTAGATGAAGAAACATGAGAAGTGGGCGGCGCCTGTGGCTCAGCGAGTAGGGCGCCAACCCCATATAACGAGGGCTGCGGGTTCAAACCCAGCCCTGGCAGAACTGCATCAAAATTAGCTGGGTGCTGTGGTGAGCGCCTGTAGTCCCAGCTACTTGGGAGGCTGAGGCAAGAGAATCGCTTAAGTTCAAGAGCTGGAGGTTGCTGTGAGCTGTGACTTCACAGCACTCTACCGAGGGCGACATAGTGAGACTCTGTCTCCACAAAAAAAAAAAAAAAGAAAAGAAAAGAAAGAAAGAAAGAAACACAAGAAGTGAAGAAGTTACAAAATTTCTTTGGGGTCTGTACTACTTACTACTTCATTTTACTGTTATTGCAAGTGAAGAGTGGAGGCCTTTGTCTTGTTAACTTTGACAGGTAAGAATGTCTGTGCATTTAAGCATTAAAAAAATTCAGTAAAAAAAAATCATTGGAAAAGGAGTTAAAATTTGTTTGTGTAGGCCGAGTGCAGAGGCTCACACCTGTAATCACAGCACTCTGGGAGACTGAGGTGAGCAGATTGCTTGAGCTCAGGAGTTCAAGACTAGCTTGAACTAGAGTGGACCCTCGTCTCTAAAAATAGAGGCATTGTAGCGGGTGCCTGTAGTCCCAGCTACTAGGGAGGCTGAGGCAAAGGATCACTTGAGCTCAGGAGTTTAAGGTTGCTGTGATCTATGATGCCACGACACTCCACCTAGGGCAACAAAATGAAACTCTGTCTCTGAAAGGAATGAAGGAATGAATAAAATCTGTTTGTTGTAATAGTCCAAACAAAATCCTAATTTAATGTGCTAAACTGGAAAGTGGTTTAGAAAGAAGCCTCCGTGTACTTTGTAAAAGATAAACTCTGCTAATCGTAAAATAGCCTGCTGAGGTCTGGTGCTAGGTCTTTGCACATTCTTTATTTCACTTGGGTATGGGAGGTTTTAGGTAGTGGAATAGCGTGGGTAGGCCTGAGATCAAGAAGTGCCCTGTATGGAGAGATTTCAAAAACAGCAATAAAACTCATTAAAGTTAGCCTGCTTTTGTTGTCACGAGGAATCAGTATTTCTAAACAATGTTTATAGGAAAATACTCCTGCCAGGAAAATATCTCTCCTTCGTCTTGTGAATAAAAGTTTTCTGAAAAGGAATTTAGAAAAAGGAGGCTTTATTTCAGTGAAGAGTTTGTAAACAAGGAAGGGGCTGCAAGCTTCCTTGTAAAACGAAGGTGTGTGCCAGAGATGGGTCTGGATTTTATAGCAGAAGTTCTCCAATAGGTCTGCTTATGCACATAAAGGACACAAACTTGGTTAGTTCTAATAGGTCAATGCAGCTGAACCTTGGTTTACAGACCTAACTGAGCCCTGATTGGCTGACACAGCTGAGCAGTGATTGGTTGATTCATATGAGTTCTGAAAGTTCTCACAGTTAAATAAGGTTGTGGTTTCACTGGAACTCAGAGTAGGTGTGTGACCTCTAGCTAGCAACTATCTGCCTGGGTCTATTTGAAATTTTGGCACAGTTAGCCCCTTTGGATTCATCTTGAAGGATTCACTCAAGTTTACATTTATTTAGTCTAAATTCTAAAGTATTGCTATGGTAACTTGAGTTTTAACATGTGCAAACTTCAAATTGACATTTGGGGGGGGGGGTTTAACCAAACCTTTAGTGAACATTATATTTTATATGTGGAAGTCTCCTGGGAAATATTTTGGAGAGAGTTAATTCCCTTTAAATATAAACACACACATGCACACACACAGACTCAGCTACACAATTTCATTGCATTTGAGTGTGTTTTGGATGAAATTCTGTAACTGCTATAGTAGTACATATTCTTATATTTAAATGGTGATCAAAATAAATAATAGCAACACATTGGAAAGAGGTAGAAATAGAACTTGACTTACTTCCATCTGTAATTTTATGTGACTACTTGTAGTTCTATTTGAGTTTAAAATGTAAAACAGTGGTAAAGTATAAACTGCAAAATTTGATATATTTATTTGGTAAATGCCTATTTTATTTTCATTGGAAATATTTGATTCAATCTAAATAATGTTATTAAAATTGAAGCTTATTCTTTTTGATTTTTTAAATTATCTTAAAACTAAGGAATAATTTAAGAAAACAGAAACTGCAATGTTATTATTCATTGCAATTCTCCTTTGTTTCCAAAACAGCTTTAGTACAATTTAAGGTATTAATTCATTGCCTTTTCTCCTTTTTAAAGTGTAACTTTAATTTTTTTTAAGTGTCATATTCATATGAAGTCAAATTAAAAATATTACTATCGGCTTGGTGCCTGTGGCTCGGAGAGCTAAGGTGCCAGCCATGTACACCTGAGCTGGCAGGTTCGAATCCAGGCCCGGCCTGCCAAACAACCCGCCAAACAACAATGACGCTGCAACCAAAAAATGGTCAGGCGTTATGGCAGGAGCCTGTGGTCCCAGCTACTTGGGAGGAGGAGACAAGAGACTCACTTGAGCCTAGGAAATGGAGGTTGCTGTGAGCTGTGATGCCACAGCACTCTATCCAGGGTGACAGCTGGAGGCTCTGTCTTTAAAAAAAAAAACAAAAAAAAAACTATCTACTACTACTATCTACATTTCTTTTTCCGGCCATTTTTATGGGTTCAGAAACTTATTTAAGAACCTCTCTCCCAAATTTTACAGATGTGTAAAGTACTCCATGGAACGCTAAGAAGCCAGATTTCCTGATTCTTTGACGGTTGGGGACCGTTTCTTAATTATCCTTACATTCATTTCCTTAGTAACACACAAATAAGAAACACCTCCCTTGTCTTTTTAGAACTTGAAATGTCATCAAAGACGGTAAATATGAACAGATAACTATGACAATTCATACTATGATTCCGTAGTATCTGAAAATTGCCAACAAATACTAGACAGTGTCAGAAGTAAGATGAGAAAAGGATTTTGTACTCAGGGTAATCACAACATATGTCACGAGTGATGATATAACTGTGCATCAAATAACTTACAAAGAACCTATGATGAAGAAGCAGGTTTATTGGTGCACAAATAGCAAGTTTGGGGATAGATGTATAGATGAATGGGGGTCTGTGGATTTCTTCTACAGGTTTTTTAAATGCTGGCAAATTGGAATTTTAGCAAGAACCTGAAAATATTTTTGACAAACCTAAAATAATAAATAACTTATTCAACATTGCCTTATATTGAAAGTATAGAATTGACATCAAATAAGCAACAATATGATATGGAGTGGGCTCAGCCTATCCTATTATTTTTTGTGTAGAAGTGTACAGAACCTCATCTCCCTTTGGGAGGGTACTAAGTGGGGAAGACGAGAGACTTAGACGAGAGAAGCCAGCCCCAAGCTGTGCACGTTACGTCCTCTTCACAGCTCTGTGAAGCCACCCATTATGAAGGGGTAGCAGTAAACTCTGCCGCTTGCAACTGAGACTCTGTTGGTAAGGTAATATTCTTCTTTTATTTCTAGCTCACGTCCTTTCCAGATCTAGGACTAGGATTGTATTGTTAGACCTGAATAGCAGCACATTTAAATTTGAAATTTGTGTAGGAAAGGCTTTTAGCCTATCCTGCTTCAATAGGTATTTTTTTTGTTTTTAGTGTTTTCTTCCCAGGCAAGGCTGAAAATAAATATATATTTATAATATTCTTTATTCTGCTAGGTGCTATGATTAAGAGCCAGTTTGTTTTTTAAATTCAATTTGCAATCATCTTTCCATTATTAATATTTGTGTAGCTACCATAATTATTCAGGTTTAATTTTAGTAGTGAAGACTCTGATACCAAAACCATAGGCCGGCCTGCACTTGAGGTTTCCTTGTTTTATGAGATGGTGAATATATTTGAAGTTGGGTGCCTTTCCAAGATTACAACGTTGCGGAGCCTTGTTCCAGCCGACTTCTGGAATTGTGAGGCCCTTGAAGGCCTGTAAAATTCTGAAGGTTATACTATTTGTTTTCACTTGTAAGTCACTCACTTCTCTATTAATAATAACCAGAGCACATTAAAGGCGTCTCAGTTAAGCTTTAGAAGATATCCTAATATTTGGCAGTGTTAACTAACTCACAAAGAACAAAGTATTACTTTTGGCTTATTTTGAATGATTAAGAATCAAATCAAAGTTAAAACAACTGATACTAAACACCTCTAGTCAAAGTACCTCCAAAATACCTCAGAACTAACATTCAGAATCACCCAGAAATACCTTCTCATTAGCCACACTGGATTTGTCATCTTAGATTTGGGGGACTTTAGATCTGGCACAGCTATCAATGTCTCTCTGTGTCAATGAATATGTCACTTAGCGTAAAAAAGTGATGAAGAATTCACATCTCGAATGGATGTTAATTGTTGGTCTTAAATGAACTAACATGTGAGAAGGCGCCTGATTCTCATTAGTCACGCCATTAAAAATGTCATATTTTGTGCTTGCTTTGGCAGCACATGTACTAAAAATGACATAATATCTTTTTAACCATTTACTGTAACTTTTTATAAAATTATCTCGTTTTTCTTTCATTTTCAGTACGAGCTTAAATTTAATTTTCATTTAATATTTGAGAAAAATCAAAGTATGGCAAATTTTCCAATTAGAGTTGATTTTGTGAGATAAACAGTTTTGTATTGGCTAGGTACCTGTCACTCAAACAGCTAAGGCACCAGCCACATACACCTGAGCTGGTGGGTTCGAATCCAGCCCGGGCCCGCCAAACAACAATGATGGCTGCAACCAAAAAATAGCTGGGCATTGTGGCAGGTGTCTGTGGTCCCCACTACTTGGGAGGCTGAGGCAAGAGAATCACTTAAGCCCAGGAAACGGAGGTTGCTATGAGCAGTGATGACACCATACTCTACCTCGGGCAACAGCTTGAGGCTCTGTCTCAAAAACAAACAAACAAACAATTTTGTATTAAAAAATCTTCAAAATACTATTAGTACTGTTGATAATCACCAGTTATTTTTTTGAGAAAAATTTCCATTGTAATCTCTCCCTTTTTAAAAGTTTATTTTCTTAAACCACTTTTTTACTGAGTTAGTTTTGAATATATTTCAGATATTTTAAAATATATGTACGGAAAAATTAAGGTTTTCTAGTGTCTAGTTATCATTTAATTTCTAGAAAACCTAGTGATAAAGTCATACCCTATTTAACATCTGTAAATTTAAGTATACTGGTTGACATATGGGGAAAAATCTAATTATACATATAAAAATCATCTTTATCTTTCAGAATTACTAAAATGTACCTTTGCCTGGATTGTGAATATGTGAATAAAACCCTTTGTGGTCCAAGTTCTTGGATAATGGCATCAATTTAGTGTAGGAGGGAACCTGAGGGAGAAGAAAAGCAAAGAACTTGTAGACATACTCCAAAAATAACTTGACATCTGCAAATTACGTCTTTCCTCTAATTTATGGCTCTTGGGAATATCAGTTCTATGACTAATGGAAAGCATTATGGCAATACTTACCAAAATGTAAAATGTACATTTGTACATATTCTTTGACTCAAACATTCTACTTCAGGAACTATATTCTGTAGAGAAATGCTCATGTGCAAAATGACATGTATACAAATACATTCATTATAATACAATTTATAAAAAGCAAAACATTAGACACAATCTAAACAGCTTTTGATATGGTGTTGGCTAAGAAATCATTAGCTGTACATGTTTTATTATGAAAAGGTAGCTTAGCGTGGGATAGCAGGGCAGCCTTTATTGTCGCACTGCTGGGCACTCAACCAATTATTGCTTTTTAGGCAAATTATTTAGCCAGTCTTTGCTTTCGTTGATGTATCCATAAAGTGAGAGAGTAATAATACCTATTTCTCTGGAATTTTGTAGGGATTAAATGAGTGCAGTAGAGGC
Organism: Arctocebus calabarensis; assembly: GCA_963573935.1. Lineage (NCBI taxonomy): Eukaryota > Metazoa > Chordata > Mammalia > Primates > Lorisidae > Arctocebus > Arctocebus calabarensis. Next base: position 6,717 of record CAUYON010090260.1, read on the forward strand.
TAAATATGTGCATTATTTATTTAGCACCGTGCCAGCACAAAGGACAGTATCAATAGATCTTCTGATCTGCCGCAAATATCTGTTGCACAGGAACACAAAAAAGTAATGATACGTCAGTAGTAAGTGTTACCATAAAGGAGTACAGAGAAGGGAGCTGCAAGTTTATATGAGCTGTAAAGACATACATTTGAATGGAGATGATCCTACCATGTGGGTAATTTTTGTGTAGTTTATGGGAGGATTCACTTTACCCAATGGCCAGTGCAGGAGGAAAAACAAACAATACAAATATTTCCATGACTGGTACATAATAAGGTGCTGATACTCCATCTGACTTGTGCAAGGAGGTAAAAGCTGTGATAAAGAGTAAATGCAATAAAAGTCGAATTATCATTCTTTTTATAGGAAAGCATGAAGGTGCATCAAAGCTGCCATATGCCCCAATAGCAGGACATAATGATGATGGGGAAAGACGATTTTCCCCTATGAGGGTAATTAGCAAAGGTCACATCACATGGGTAAGAGAAAACTCTTTCATAGAGATAATGAAGTTCTCCAGATGGTGGTGACAGCTGTGTTACGGGCATTCGCAGCGTACGTCAGGTCATCAGAAACACGAGCAGTCACTTGGAGATGGCTAACAAAGTGACCTCTAGTGAAAAAACACAGAGGAACATAAACAAAGTAAATAAGTGAGGCGCTCAAGAATCCTTCCACCCTGCTCCTGGACCAGAGGGTTGTGCTACCTAATTTGGTGGGCACAAAGCCATGGTAAACATATAAAAAAAGTGTCAAAATCACCAATTTAGATTTCTGAAACCACAGGAAAAGGTAAGATTACACCAACCTGGCAGTTTCTTGCCTGTGTGTCCAGAAGTACAGAGTGTTTTATTTCTACAACTTTGTAGACATTATTGTATTTGGACTTTCGGAATAGATTTTGGCAATGGTTTACTCAAGGGATTATGGAACATATTGATCGATGGTAAGAGAAAAAGGGAGAATGGTTGTTATTTTAACAATGTACAGAATCAATTGTTTTTTCTTTTCCTTGTACCTGTAAAATTACACTGTCACATGTTTTCAAGGATAATGATTTTCGGACATAATACCCTGAATGCAGAAAAACTAAAACATTAAGCATAATAGCAGTGAGTTAATGAAAATCTGTCTGTGGTAAAATTCTTAAAGAAATAGACCCTGAAAGTTTTAAAATTATAGACATTGCTTCTCCCTTGTTTTTTTCTGTACTTAAACCAGTCAATAATTTAATAAAACAAATACAAAGGGAACTGTCAAATTTAACAAGACAATGAAGCCATTGAGCTCTGAAATTCAGCATGTATGTGTGAAGAAGGGCAGTGAGAGGCAGGGAAAGTTAGAGCAGTGCAAAAGAGCAGAGCAAGAAATACAGTGTCTTCAGAGATTATTAGTTGGTTTCAGAAAAGAGAATTGGGAACAAAGATAATTTCTACTCTTTTAAAATTGAAAATCTCCATTTGTCTTGAGTTTCTCTCCCCGCCAAATTTCAGTGGTATCTGTTGTCAATATTTGCATTTATTCCTATCACATGTAATTGTTTTTATTTTGTTAAGGAAAACATCAAAAGCCTCTTGGTCGGACAACTCATGTGGAATATGCAGGGCACTGAAAATTTATGTAAAATCTATTTGAAGAGATGCTGCCCTGAGAGCCTGCGTGTGGTTGTTTTAGTGTTCACAGCAGAAATCTTTAGCATATTGTGGTCTAGCAGAGAGTTGTGTTATCTCACTTCACATGTAGTGTGAAAACTTTAGAACAGTAAATTTCTCTTTTCCGTCTCTCAGCCTTTGCATCACTGTTGTCATAAGAATGGCAGATAAGGGCCCGGGGAAGAAGCAGATATGGAGTACTGGAAAATGAATTTGGTTTCGTGACTATTACGTTGGAAGACACAGCTTCAGAGAGGTGTGGCTTTAGAGTCTAAAAGGGAAAGGCCTGTTTGAAGTAAGTATTTCTTTCTTTTTGGAGACAGAGCCTCACTTTGTCACTGCTGGTAGAGTGCCATGATGTCATAGCTCACAGCAACCTCAAACTCTTGGGCTCAAGAGATTCTCTTGCCTCAGGCTTCCTAGTGGCTGGGACTATAGGCACTCACCATGAAGTATTTTTAAGTCACCATGGACGTATATTAATTGAAATATGATAGTGAAGAAGTTCAACTAGACCACCGGTTCTCAACCTGTGGGTCACAACCCCTTTGTAACAATGAAAATGCGTCCTGCCTATCAGATATTTACCTTATATTCACAACAGTAGCAAAATTACAGTTATAAAGTAGCAACGAAAATAATTTTATGGTTGGGGGTGACCACAACATGAGGAACTGTATAAAGGGTCGCAGCATTAGGAAGGTTGAGAACCACTAACCTACACTGTATGTGTAATGAGAAAGAAGGGGAACACTGCTATAATTGGGTTTTAGCCTTCATATGAAAGCTATAAATTAGCTTCATATTAGGGCTGAGTACATTGGATACTTTTTCTTCCATTCTTGAGATACTTTGCTAAGAAGAACATGTTCCGATTGCAGGTACAAATTCTTTAATCACCAGTCCAGGAGAGTCTAGTGGAAACACAGCTGGAACCTTGAGGAATCTGCCCTCTTTTCTTCCTTCACTCAATAAACATTTGGTCAGCATCTTCCATGGACTCCTCTGAGGGCAGAGGAAGGAGATAGAAGCGTGGCCAGTCTCAGCTTTCCAGGACACCCCAAATCCAACCTAGGTGTCCCACTGGGTTCCTGAGCCTGCAGCCTACAGCTGCTCTGAGGCACCTGGGCTGGATTTGGGGATCACAGATTTTGACTCTTAGCTCGGCTGCCTCCCAGTTGCGTGGTCCTGGGCAAGAGGTCAGGACACCTGGGAGCTCAGGTTCTTCCTCCACCAAGTAAGTGGAGAGTGCAGGCTCCCCGCAGGCCTGCCTGTGTGTCCACAAGATGATGAATGGCTTAGTGTTTCACAAATGTAAAGATCTCCTCAAGGGCAAGGGGATTTTAGAAAATGTATATACCGAAAGGAATAGCCTACTTTTCCTCTATATGGGGACCTTGACCAGGGACATCTCAGAGGCACGCTCTGTTCCAGACGTTGCTCCTCTTCCCCCGACCAACCTTCATCTGGGCTGAACATTGAGAATCGCTTCTCTGCTTTGCACAGAACAACGTCAATAACTATTGAATTGAGACATGAGCTTGGAGATAGGGCAATTGTTGCAATGGCCTCTGGCAGACACAGATAGGCTAGGACTTTTCGGATTCAATTTAGATCGACTTTTAACTCTGGCACCAAAAGAGCTGGACAAAGTTCCTCCTCATCAGTCCCATTTTGCAGAAAGTAAAACTGAGGAACTGAGAAGGTCAGCCCCCCCCGCCCCCAAGGGAGGTCTGGAATGGCTGGCTTGCAACATGAGACTGATATGCTTCAGATCTTGCTTAAGATTTTGCTTCAAGCCAAGACCTTTCCCAGGGAAGAAGTTGACTCAAACTAGGACAGACCCATGGGTCACTCCAAGGATGAGGAGTCAGGTGCCACTCCCCAGACTCTTAGGTCCCCTTTCCTTATGTCTTGATGTGCAGCTTCCTCTGTGCCATGCTCCCCTCTGGGCAGATGTTCTGGAATGGTCTGCCCAACCCTTCCCCAAGATGGGACAGCCACATCTTACAAGTCAGAGCCAAAAGGACCTCATAGTACAGGAAGGGAAACCGAGGCCAAGAAAGGGCAGATGGCTTTGCTCAAGTTCACTGTCCTAGAGAGATCATGTCTATCCTGAATTTCCTAAGCTGCTTCTTATGGAAGGACAACAGCACCCTAATTCTTCTTCCTGTCAGGCGATAACTGTCTTGTTTAAACTGTCTCTCAGATTAGTCAAACAATCAGAGATCACAGCCAACAGCCGCCCTGTTCTCTCATTACTGGGTGCTTATAATTAATATTTATAAACCAAGAGGGTGCTTGTCTTTCTTTGCTGAAAAGGGATTCAGTATTTCCAGTCAGTGGCTGCAAACACATTGCCTCTTGTTACCCCATCATGGAAAAAGGGCTTGACTACTTCAGCAGATGCACATGTAATTGTAGCTGGCAGGGAACAGAGAGCTCAGGGGGCAGGGTGGGGGGAGGACATTGGACAGAAACCTTGGACTGAGGGTACATGGGGGTGGGGGAGAAGAGGAGACAGACTGGGAGAGAGGAGCAGAGACACAGAGGGCAGTAGAGTCGCAGAGACAGAGACATGGGGAGAAGAAAATGAGAACATGAGCAAGAAAATTTGTACAGCAAACCCAGCGAGAAAAGGACAGCCACAGACCAGGAGACAGAGAGAAAGGGGACGACAGCGAGACGGAGAGAGAGATACACGCGGCGGGGGAGACAGACACACGAAGAGGGGACAGAGAAGCAGAGACTCAGAGGGGTTCAAAGCAGACAGAGGCTGTGACGTGACCCTCAGGAGGGCACAGTGGCCAGAGGAGACACAGAGGGGCCTCAAGTCATCCACTGTTGAGTAGGTGGCACTTGGCACAGAACTTGCACGTGGGTGGCACTGAGCCAGTTTGGCACTGATCCCAGCATAAGCCCCCCGCCACAGGGCCTGACATCCAACAGATGCCCCCCAACTGCAGCCTCAGCACAAAACCTGGCCTATGGAAGGTGTCCCCTGCCCAGGGTGAGCAGGACACGGTGTGGGATGGATCGGCAAGTCCAGCCTCCAAACCATTGTCTGTTCTTTCCCGCCTGTGACTAGCAAGTGGCTGGGGAATGAGCACTGGGCTGGGAGTTGGGAAACCGGGTTCTGTTCCTGACTCTGCCACTGAAGTGCTGGGCAAGCCTCTTTATTTCCTTGTGCCTCAGTTTCCCCAAACCTTAGGTAAGGGGTGGTCCCTAGTGGTCTTTGTGTTTCTTACAGCTTTAGAATTTCATGACTTCAGATCTCAGATCACTCCCGTTTCATGCCCTGCTCATAGACCCCTCCCCATTTTCCAAATCCAGCCCAATCACCCTCCCTAGACTCACTTGGGCTGTGGCACCAGCCCAGGCAGTCATGGCAAGGACACGGCTCTTCCTGGAGCCACGTGGGGCTCTTTGATTTGCACATCAGAACCCAAGGAGGGCTTTTAGCTGTTCATGCCCCCAGGCCTCAGTGAAGCAGCAAAGAGGCAGCTTGAAAGTGGGGCTCTCAGGAGCCGTGAACTTGGCCCTGGGAAAGTGGATGCCTTATGGTTATTTATGAGGGCTGAGGCCAAGTGTGTGAGAGGAGCAGCTGATTTTCAAGAAGGGTGGAGAGGCAGGACTGGGCAAGTGGGAGCTGTCTCCACTGAAGAAAAACCAAAGACCTTGAAGGGAGATGCTTCAACCAGCCATGGTGGCCCCTTTATTTCACAGGTGGGGAAGAGTTCTACCTAAAAGCCACCCTCAAACTCAGTGGCTTCAAATAGTCACCTTTCCGTTCCACAGATGGGTGGGTTAGCTGAAGCAGCTGGGCGTGGCTGGGGTGGGTCTGCCTAGGCTGCTCCTTCTCCATGTCCTGGTGGGCTGGCCAGGGCCACGGCAGAGGTGTCTGAGAACAGGTGGAAATACACAGAGTCCCTGAGGCCCAGGCCGGTAGCTAGTAGGCCACTACTTTACCTTATCCCATTGGCAGGAGCAAGTCACAAGACCACACTCAAGTGGAGAGGTGGGAATACACCCTCTGCCAGGCTGCTGGTGAAGAGCAGAAATATGGGAAGAGGCATATAGAGACTGATAACACAGTCTGTCTATCAAAAGCACCTACTATGTGCCATGCACTGTGCCCAGAGATAGGGATTCACAGTCAAAAGGTCAGACAAGATCACTGTCCTCTCAGAGCTTACAGTCAACATGGAAACAAACAAACAAACATCGAGGTTCCAGATTGTGACATTTTGATGACGGAAATCACGGGGTTGGGGGGAGGGTGTGATGGGGAGAAACCAAGGCATCTGCTTTGATATCGTGGGCTGGGATGGTATCTCCTCTCTGAGGAGGTGGTCTTTGAACAGAGCCGAGGGGAGGCTAAGAGAGGGAGACAGAGCCCCTGGGGCTGGGGGAGCAGCAGGTGAGGACTCCAAAGAGCTCTCTCCAAGCTACCCTGCTGCCTCTCAGGAAGGAGCCCTGGGGGTGTGGAGTGTCCCTCCCTTCCCTGCACCATTGGCCACTGCCCTCATCCCCTGGTAGGATGGCTAACAGCCGCTCAGTGGGCTCCCAGGTGCCTGTCTCCTTCCGATTGCTCTGTCCCCCCATGATGGAGTCCCCTTTGCAAACCACAGATCTGACCATGTCACACCCTTGCCCCAAGCCCTATAAGGGCTCCAGAAAGATCATTGAATGGAGTCCAAGCCCTGATCCTCGTATTCTAGGCTCTGTACAAACCAGGCTCCTCCCCAGTTTTGTGACCAGTTTTATTCTCCTTGCTCCTTTCTCTCCAGCCAGGTCAAAAGCAGTGTTAGAGGGAGTATTAGACTGTGGGGTCTCCTGCCTCCGAGTTCTGTGCTTTCTCTCACCCTGTGCTGCCTCCAGAGTGGGGAAACCCGGGGTGGCTCCATCTCCACCACAGTCTATGTCTGCAACTAGCCTGTGAGCTCTTTGAGGGCAGAAAACATGTCTTTACCATCCTGTGTCTCAGTTGCCTGTCCCAGGGGGCTGCAATGTCTGGCAAGATGGTATGAAGGCGTTGATGTGTTCTCCAACTGCAGGCTGATCTACACTCTGCCCTCTATGTCCTGGTCTCGGTGGCAGGCACCGCCTTGGGGTGAGAAGCAGGGAAGTGTATTTTCCAAGGCTCACTGAGGAATGGAAAAAGCCTGCCAGGCCCCCAAGCAGGCACTAGCTGAGGGCAATCTCCTTTTGCCTTCAAGTCTTAGGCAACAGGATCCCCAGCCATGACCATGGGTGGGAGGGAAGCTAAGTCTCTGATCAGCTTTAGGGATGGAACTCTCAGGAAGAAATAGAAGGCCTAGTACATAGTAGGGCTCCATGATTTGTTGAAGGAACTGTAGGGAGATCTATGAATACTTCTGAGCCTAAAATCTTGTCCTCAACCCTGACATTAGAATCACCTGGGGAACTTTTGAAATATGCCAGCATCTGGGCTCCACCCAAGACCAACTCAGTTAGAATATGGGGCTGGGGTCCAGGCATATCCTTTTACAAAAACTCCTGTATTAATTAAGGTAGTCATAGAGACCGTAACAAATAAACCTTTAAATCTTAGACCTAATGTGGGAGAGGGATTTCTTGCTTAGGTAAAGTCTGTTCTGCTGGGGTTGGTTGTGTTCCACATGGTCACTCAGGATCCAGGGGATAGGTGCTCTGTCATCCTCAACATGGGCCTTCCAAGGTTGCCCAGGCTCCACCATCTAGTCTAGTCAGCAGATGGGGAAAGAGAAAGGGGAGGATTGTCTGGGAGGAATTTTTGGGCCAGGCCTACAGTGAAATATGCCACTTCCACCCACAGTCCCCTGGCTAAAGCTTAGTCAATGGGCCCATCTAAATGTGAGAGAAATTGGGAAATCTCATCCTTGGCAGGGAGGCCACTTCCCAGCAACACTAGGAGGGAATCATAAATCTCTGGTGGCCAGCTGGACACTCTGTCACAGCTTCCTGGGTGATTCTAATGTGTAGGCAGACTTGAGAACCACTGGTCCAGAGCTTCACAGATTGATCAGCATTTCATTCCAGTTCTTCTCCACCCTGTCTCTAGCACTATGGGGCTGCACACGAGCCTGGGGGCTCCATGTCTTCCGATGTCATGATGCTTCTAGCTTACAGGATGCCAGGGGAACCCACAGGGAGTCTCAGAACAGTAGTCTTTTCCCTCTGGGAAGATCTGTCCAAGGGACTCGTGGGAGATGAGGCTGGAACAGATGGAATCAGGCCCTGCAGGGCTTAGAAGCCAGGCTGGGAGGATCAGCCTCTGAAACCATCAAAGATTTGGAAGCAGGCAGGTGACAGGATGGGAATGAACTGTCAGAGGATTGATCCGGCAGAGGGGTGTGCAGAGCCTGGTGGGGATGAGTGGGGGAGCTGGTCTTGCATTTGGCTCTCACGTCCATCCCCAGGCGGATCAGGATTTACATGCAGTTCTGCTTGGTCTGGGAGTTTGCTCAGTGCTGGAGAAAAGGGGGTGCTTGCATCCTGCCTCATCTCTCCTGCCCCTTCTGGGTTTTCTTTCACTCATTGTGAGTGGCCACCTTCGAGATAATTTCAGAGGAATAGAGAATCTAGATTCTGAAAGCAATTCTACAAAAGAAATTTCTCATGTATTATGCCACGGGAACATTATTGTAAAAACTATTTATAGTCTCCCAAGGGGATATCTTTGTGGGAGAATACTCCTTTGTGTATACAAGGTCTGTTTTGTTTGTAAGAGAAAATCACCACTCTACAGGTAAAGTCATTCACTCATTCATCCAACAAATATTTATGGAGCCCAGGTCCTACTCCAGGCACTGGGGACATAATATTGAATAGGACAGGGATGGCAGTCCCTGCCCTCATGACACCTGTGGCTCTTTGCTTAGTCTCAGAAATATGTCCATTTGCAGATGAGAATACCTGATTCTAAATGCCCCACGACTAAGGCCCATTAAGGACTTTTCAAATCCGAGCAATACAGTGGTATCCTTTGATAAGGACCTCATCGGAACAAAAACACAAAGGTACCTTTGCAACATGTAGAGTAAACAAAATAATTTCCTCTTGAGAAAGTGTTTGCAAGGTATTCAGGCTTAGAAAATTGTGCCCGAAGATGCTGAAAGTCAAAGCACCTGTTTCTGTTCAGACAGTGGCTTGTTTGTCATACTCAATTTCAGTTAGACTTCACAGTCTTAGTAGTTTAAAAAAGTGTTTGCAGCATTTCCGATTATAAAAGTAATATGCACTCCCTGGTAGAACATTTGAGAAACAAAAACAAGAGGAAGAAAATAATGATCATCCTTAATCTTATCACTGAGAAATAACCAGCAGTTAACATTTTGGTGTTTCCCCTTGTAGTTTTTCTTTTAATGTTCACATTTTAAAAAGTTGCTATCAAAACATTATATTATAAGCGTTTTCTCATTTTATCAGTATTAACACTTATCACAAACATGTTTGCTAATTACTACCTAGTATTTGAACATATGCTTGTATTATGATTTACTTAACTAATTCTCTATATGAAACATTTAGGTTGTTTGTAGTTTTTTGCTATTATAAATAATACTGTGCTGCCAATCTCCATGCATCAAGCTTTTGTCTGCTTTCCTGATTGTTTCCTTTGTACTGATTCCTTCAGAAATTAAGGTGCTCAATAGAAAGACAGGCAAACAATTTGAGGAGGTGTTTCATGAGATAAGATATATAGATGGCTATAAGCACATATAATGAAAAGCTGTTCAAGGGCATTACTCATCATAGAAGTGCACATTAAACCCATAATAAAATCTATGTATCCAGAGAGGTAAAATTAAAAAGAACAATAGTATCAAGTGTTGGCGAAGATATGGAGCGACTAGATCTCTCATATATCATTGATGAAGTTGAAAATGGTACCACCACTTTGGAAAACAGTTTCTACTGAAGTTAAACACACACCTATGCTATGACCTGGCCATTTCACATCTAGTTATATACTCAGGACAAATGAGTGTGTGTGTCCTTAAAAGAATACTCATCTATATTTTAGTCATTTTAATCCCAAACTAGGAATAATCTAAATACTCATCAATATGTAAGTGGACAAACTATGGTATTTTCATGCTATGGAATAATACATAGTAACAAAAAGGAAAAACTATTGGTAGATGCAGCCATGTGGATGGATCTCACAGGTGTTATTATGATCTTAGCCAAAAGGCCGAGAAGTGATCACACAGGTGTTATTGTGAATGGAAAAAGCCAGAAAAAAATGTATTCTGTATGAGTGCATTTGTAGGAAGTTCAAGAACAGGTGAAAGGTATCCATGTCTGTTAAAACCATAACAATGTTTACAGTGGGTGGGGGGGAGGGATGGATACAGACCAGGGAGAGGCAGGAGGGTTGTACAATGGTGTTAGCAATGTTCTTTTTCTTGATCTTGGCAGTGATTACATGGATGTATAGAAAAGCAAAAAAAGAAAAAAATGATCAAGCCATATAGTGAAAACACATATGCCTTATCTGCTTTTCTGTGTTAAGGTTATCTTTCATTAAAAAAAGAAAGAAGGGTAGAGTTTACTGCCGGGAATTCCATACCGGTGAGATCCGGCCCTCTGTCATGGATTACCTGCCTCTGAGGCTTTAAAGAAGTGATGATACATAAGGAAGAATAGCAGTACTGGAATCCACTGGTACTGGTGCCACTTTATTAATAACCATGCAAGTGTGGCCCGATGTGCCAAATTCAGAACTCTAGTGCAGGCTGAGTTGAGGTGAGTGGCTTAGGCTTGAGACTTGAGTGGAGCCAATGGCTCCCCTTCTCCTTCTTGGATATAAATCTGGGGAGCAGCATGCTCAAGGTGCCCACTGGCTGTGGCCCAGGGGATGAGCCAGAAGCCCCTGCAAGAAGACCCATGGGAAGGCTGACCTTTAATACACGACACCACTTGCTAATGAGAATGGACTGATTGATGCCTCACATCCTAATCGGTCACATGGTGATTTCTCCTGTGGCAGAGCAGCAGGGAGTCATAACGGGATTAGGCATAAGGGGACACCTGGCATAAGGGGAGGACCTGAAGCTTGTCTTATCCCTCTTGAATCCCAGAAGGGCGAAGGGAATGAGCATTTTGTTTTCTTTTCTTTTTTGAGACAGAGTCTCACTTTGTCCTCCTGGGTGGAGTGCCATGGCATCAGAGCTCACAGCAACCTCAAACTTTTGGGCTCAAGCAATCTTCTTGCCTCAGCCTCCCCAAGTAGCTACAAACACCTGCCACAATGCCCAGCTAGTTTTTCTATTTTTAGTAGAGACAAGGTCTCATTGTTGCTCAGGCTGGTCTTGAACTTGTGAGCTCAGACAATCCACCTGCCTTAGCTTTCCGGAGTGCTGCGATTACAGGCATAAGCCACCAAACCCGGCCAGACATTTTCATTCTTGTTAAGCTATTTCTCTAGGGAATCAAGAAAGTCAATTGTACCACATCCTTGCCAGAACCGAGTGTTACTATTTTATTAGAAGACTATGAAGCCTCAACATGTTTGCCTTTGACACCATCTCCAGAACTTCTTTCCTGTGTATGTCCTATTAACATGATTTGGTGAAACTAAACTAGTTGCTTCTGCCACATTGAATTAGACTTTGAACTGGCCCAAGAGCCCAAGGCTAGACCTAAGGATGGCCCTAAGGAGGGGGACAGAGTCCTGAAGCTCGGGGGAAGGTTTTGTTTACCGAAAAGCCCCTCAGGTCCTCTTTCTGGGTAACATTCAAGTGGGCGCAAACAGAAGGCAGGAGGCTGGAGCCTGGCTTCCTCCCAGGGCAGGCCCAGCTACTTTCTTCTGTTTCCACCAGACTGTGCCAACAGCAGCCGGAAAGATCTTCCAGGTATCTTGGTGATAAACCCCAACGGCAATGAAATCTGCCTGTGGTCTCATCCCTGACATGCTAAAGACCCAGGCTAATGTCATCATTTTTTCCCCCAAAACCTTTTCTAATTTGATCTACCACTCTCTCTATATAGTGCTGTGTTTATTGTAATTAGCATTGTTTCTTGGACTGCAAATGAGGTTGAACTTTTCTTCCCAGGTTTATTGGCCATTTGTACCTCCACTTCTGTGGACTTGCTATGTCTTTGGCCACCTTCTCCCCTGGGGTCTTCCTGATAGCTGTGACTGGCCTCAAGACCATCCCCTCCTCTTTCTGGATGGGGTACATTCTCCCTCCACACAGGCCTCTTGGGCCCTGAGCCATGACCAGCGTGCATGGATGTATTTTTGTTGTTGTTGGTAGCGCTTGGCAATTTTTGTCTACAAGTACTTTCCCGGGAAGCTGTGTCAGCCCTGCAATTAGCTCTCTCAATCAGGAAAGCAGCTCATCGTGAGATTAGACACATCTCAGTGGCTGATTGCTGGGAATTTGGGAGCAAGCTGGCGGGCAATAATCTCCCGCTTTCTCTCTTTCTCTGTGTCTCTTTTCCTTTTTCCACTTTAAATAACTGCTTGATTGTAAAGAGGGATGATTCACTACTCGAGATTTCTTCTGTAACTTTGTGGGGAGGTTGAGAGAAAAGAACGGCCTCCTTTTCTTCCCTCTCCCCTCACTAAGAGTCCCAAATGCCTCTTGTGCCAGTGCTCAGACAAAAAAAAGGAAGAAGGAAAGAGAATGCAGATCTGGCCGGGTGCTCCCCACGCTGCCTGGGAAAAGCCAGATGTCCTCCTTCACTCTGCCCCTGGCTCTGGGAACCTACTGCCTAATTGCAAATTCTCTCCCACCCCCAGAATCCAGCTCTAGTAGTTTATATCTTTCCTTGTCAAAAAATACTTTCCTATGTCTAACTCCAATCCCTCTCGCTGAATTTCATTTCATTGCTTTCTTCACTATTTGTCAATCCACCCTTCCTCCCTCCCTCCCTCCCTTCCTTCTTTCCTTTACTTCTCTCTTTCTCTCCTTCCCTTTCTCTGATGAATATTTATTGAGAACCTACCATGTCTCTTTCATTCATTGTTCTAGGCATAGAGGCCAAACAATGAACAAACAAGATATAGTTCCTGCCCTCATGGAGCTTTTGTTCTATTTGGGGACCAAGACAATAAAAAACAATACAAATACATTTATAATGTAATAGCAGGTGGCATTCAATTCAATGAAAAAGAAGGTGAGCAAGAAAGGATGCTGGTTTGTGACAGGCAATAAAGTCCTCTCAGCTGCGTGAGTGGAGGAAAGCAGTCCATAGACATCTGGGGGAAGAGTGTTCCACAGAGGGGTGGAGCAGAATGTGCAAAGGTTATGTGGCAGGTGCATCCTGAAGCATTATGGCCAGAGCATCGGAAGTGAAGGCAGAGTTAGTAATGATGTTAGAGAGATGGGCAAGGACCAGATTAGGCAGGGCCCAGTAGGCCATGATGAAGACTTGGTTTTTATTCTAAACAGGATGGGAAACTACTGACAGCTTTTGAGGAGAGGAGCCTCATCTGGCTGCTCTGTGCTGATTAGACTGAAGAGGGGTAAGAGTGCAAGCAGGGCTATATAACCTGAATAACCCTCTTTTCTCTCAGTGAAACAACTCCCTCCTTATAGCTGACAGCAGGGAGCAAATTCAGCTGGAAGTGTCACAGCCAGCTCAGTGACTGTTCAGCAAGGCAGAGCCCAGAAGTCACCATGGTGAAATTTATCTTTTACAAAGAGAGGAGTTAAAAGGACAGATTATAAAGTTCAGCACAGTGGGTATTTTTTTTTTTTATTAACACAAGCATCTATTGTGCTTTTTTCTTCCTCTTTCACATGTTTTGTTGATCAAATTATAGTCTTGTGGGCATATAGAAATAACTCTTCTACATTGCTGGTGGGAATGTAAACTAATACATCCATTTTGGAAAGACGTTTGGAGAATACTCAAAGATCTAAAAATAGACTTACCATTTGACCCTATAATTCCTTTACTGGGCATATACCCAGATGACCAAAAATTACAGAACAACAAAGATATCTGTACCAGATT
>CAUYON010090261.1:0-26292 GCA_963573935.1 Arctocebus calabarensis
TTTTTATTTTTTGAGACAGAGCCTGGGTAGAGTGCCGTGGCATCACAGCTCACAGCAACCTCCAATTCCTGGGCTCAAGCGAGTCTCCTGCCTCCACCTCCCAAGTAGCTGGGACTACAGGCACCCGCCACAACGCCTGGCCATTTTTTGGTTGCAGCTGTCATTGTTTTTTGGCGGCCTGGGCTGGATTCGAACCCTCCAGCTCAGGTGTACGTGGCTGGCGCCTTAGCCTGCCGAGCCACAGGCGCCGAGCCTGTCATCTCATTGTTAAAAAGAACAAGTGATGACAGCTTGCTGCTGTTAATACGCTCACTTCTTAATTCCCTGCTTTCCACATTTATTTTTCTAGCCCACAGTGGGCTTTGGTTTTTAATTTGAACAGTGGAATTTCTTAAAGGCAAGAGCTTTCGTATGTATTTATGGGAGTATGTATTTTAACCATCCGCAGCCAGTGTAGGTAAGAGACAGTAAGTGCTTGTTGAAAGAGCATGTAGTAAACGGGAGAACTTGAGGGACAACCTTGATTTTTTTTTTTTTTTTCCTTTGTGTGTACTGAGGCAATTTTGTGCTTCCCATGTCTGGCTAGTCAAGGCAATGAGATCAGGGAATCATAGATAATCAAGGCGTTGCCATATCATTCTTCTAAAAGTTATCCGGCCAAATAATTTTTATCAACCTTATCAAAATATGTTGGCTTTTTCAGCATGCATTTTTTAAGTACCTACACAGCATGCGGCGGCTATAAGGGACCTTCCAACTGTTTGGTTTTGTTCAGAGGGCGCTCATACATTGGCTTTGTACCTGCACAGAGCAAGACCACTTTGGTGTCTTACTAGATGTTGGTCAAGGCCTTGCAGTTAGCAGATCCCAGCACACTGCCCCTGCCCCCGCCGGCAGCATCTCCATACTTCTTTTTATCAAGGCGTGGTGACACCTAAGCCCTGTGTCTGTCAGAGCAAACATAGTCTCTGTGACTGTTAATCCTTTTACCCCTCAGGAGAAGGGATTTCACCTGCTACTTCTGTCCTTTGTGTGGTAAAGTTGTAGTCGTCCACTAGATGGAGCCCTCTTATTAGGAAGCTCTGAAAAGACTCTGCCTGTTAAGTCAAATCTCAAGTGCTGTAATCAAAGAGGTGTTTCAGCAAACAAGCTATTAATGAAATAAATCAGAAAGCACTCATATAATAAAGATTTACTCAGATGTTCAAAAATCAGCCCAAGCACCTGTAATGTGCTAAATACCTTAAATCAACTTCTTGAGCCTAAGCGTAGAACTCACCCAGCCGTACGTTCAGGGTTGCAATCTTTCTGTGTGGCTCTTATTATCTGTGTCAGAGGTTTCCACTGAGACAAGCACGACAGAGCATGAATGAACCTCAGGGTCAGACAGATGCTCATTGAAAATTTTGGTCTGCTGCTGTCTAGTCATGCAACCTTGGAGTTACTCACTTTGGAAAAGCATTTTCTTTATCTATGAAATGAAGGTTGTAATTCTGAGCTGGCCACATTGTTGTGAAGGATGCCGTCAATAATGTTTCTGAATAGGATAGGCGTTCTGCAGGTGGTTTCCACATTAATAGCTGTTATTATTGTTATAGTTATTATGGAAACTGCTTGCCTATGACATTCAAGCCTCTAATTTATATATCGATGGCATTTGAACACTACTTGTACCATCAAATATAACTCAATGACTAATAGGAATTGAGGCCCTTTCCCTGACTTCCTACAGGTCCTATCTCATTTGCCTTCTAAAGAACTCAAGGTTACCCTTGAATTGGACCTTGAAAGAAGCAAGAAACAGTAGAGACAATAGGAAGACTAGTTATACTTGGGAAAGAGAGCATTTGGGAGATGTGAGTGGATGGCCTTAAGCAACAGAAAAATGACACCTCTGGAGCCACTGCCGGCTCTAAATGTCATTGAGCAGTTGCTGGTCTAATGGATGGTACTCCTGAATGGGTAGTTCAAGTGGCTTTTCCAGGAGTTGTGAAAGGCAGAGAATATCATCAACCACTGAGAGTGGAACTGCTGAGATTTAAAGGCCTTAATTAGGAAAGTAACAAAAGCATGACCCTGTATGAGGACAGGATCGAGATTGCACAAGGGCTTTGATCTTGGGAGTAAGAGATGGGTAAAGAAGATTCCAAGTCTCTCCAACTAAGTGTCAGGAAATCATGGTAGTTGATCTTTTAATTTCAGCATGCACATATGTTGGCGGAAAGAACGGTTTTGGCCATAGATTTTGAGGGGCCTGAGGAACAGTAAGAGGCAGGTAGAAATGTGCAGCTGGACCCAAGAGTTTGATTTCCTTTTGAGAAACTTAGACACAGCAGTTACGCTGCCTAGATGAAGGCGAGGGTGCCCAGCAATGGGGCATGTGAGTGTGAAAGAAAATAGGGCCGAGCATTGTCTTTTTTTTTTTTTTTTTTTTTTTTTTTGTAGAGACAGAGTCTCACTTTATCGCCCTCGGTAGAGTGCTGTGGCGTCACACAGCTCACAGCAACCTCCAGCTCCTGGGCTTAGGCGATTCTCTTGCCTAAGCCTCCCGAATAGCTGGGACTACAGGCGCCCGCCACAACGCCCGGCTATTTTTCTCTTTTGCAGTTTAGGGCCGAGGCTGGGTTTGAACCCACCACCTTTGGTATATGGGGCCGGCGCCCTACTCGATGAGCCACAGGCACTGCCCTGAGCATTGTCTTTGGGGAATGGTTTTATTTAAGAATCAGGGAAAGAGGAATGTGAAGGAGAGGTCAGAAGGAGTAGGCAGAGCCAGCAGCAGTGGGAGCTGTGAAAAGTGGAGGAGGCTAGGAGAGGATGCTGGGTTAGCCCCCAAGACACCACTGGGTAGCTTAAGGTGCATTCAGCGGACAAGAGGGGCCTCACTGCCCCTCCTGTTAAAATGAATGTTCCAGGGTTTCACCACAGATCTTACAAACTAGAATGTTTGAGACTAAAGCCTAGAGAACCTGCATCATTGCCAACCTCCCCACAGGAATCTTAACATAACAAGAAAGTTCGAGAACTCTTGGAATAGAGAAAAATGTCCAAGTACTTAGTATAGCCTTAAGCATACATTGGTCATTTACAGTTGTTTTCTTGGACCTGTGAAATACCTTTAAGAACCAAATGTCACAAGGTTCTGTGTCACTGTTAAACAAGTGAGCAGAAATAGCACCTTAAATGCTTCACCTTGGTCTCAGTCAGTTATGCTCTGGGAGGGAGGGGGGTCCACCCTAAGGTCGTGTAATTAGGCAAGCTATAGAAAGATCTTCTGGAGGGCTAGATGAGAATCAAGAGAATAAGTTGAGAATTGAGTACCTGGCTGCTATAGAGAATCAAATATTTCTATTTCAAAATTTTAAAGGTTAATCATTTTATTTATAGCCACCGAGAACAAATACAAAGCTCAACAAAGTTTTCTTATTCAGCAAGTTTCAGTAAGAGACACATAAGATGCAGAAAGCACTATAACACACATACAAAAGGAAAAAGCCATGATTTTTAGAAATAACTTAATTTTTCTTTGTTTAGTGAATACTAATAAAAGAAATAAAAATCTCATCTAATTGCATCACCTAAAGAGAACTACTATTAAATTTTGATGCACAGCCTTCTACTATCATATATAAGAGTGGTTCTTTTTCAGAATACTTTTATAATCTTAAAAAATTATTAAAGCTCCCCAAAGAGCTTTTGTTTATATGGGCTGTTATTTATTGCTGTTTACTGTATTAAAATTTAAACTGAGAAATTTTTACATTAACATTTAAAGTAAGAATAAACCCATTACACAGTAGCACAAATAATCTAGTTTTTAAGAAAAATAGTATTTTCCAAAACAGAGAGTTTGAATTATTTTGTAGTTTTGTAGATCTTTGTTATACCTGGTAGATTCGCTTCTGCATTTTGTTAGCTGTCAGAACAGTGATGTCTTAGGGCCCTGTCGTCACCCCCATCCCAGGTTTCCCTTACTGCACTTTGAGAACTATTATTCTGTGATAAACACTCAGAAAAGATACCTGGAGCTATTTTTCTTACCGTCTTGCCCAACACAAAATAGATATCCAATAAAATCATTGAATGAATGGCTAAAATAAACATTCTTAACCTAAAAATACTTCGTTATTCACTTTTTCTTTTCACTTTTTATGGAGCTGCAATATGCGTGCCTTTGACATAAGCAACTTTAGCTCTACACGGTCAAGTTGAAGTTCTTCAGCACGGAGGCCTCAGCAGCATGTAGATAGCCAAGCTGGAAACGGCCAGTGTTTGTTGGAAAGACCTATGGAAAGAACATGGAACTAACTTTAAGAAATCTCCAACCAGTGATCAGAACCCAAATGTAGCGTTTGTTCATGGGCAGTTTAAGACTCTTGCCAAGGACATATTTATAAACCTTTTGCCTTAAACACGATTATTGTTTCACGGCCCATGTTCTTCAGTAGTATTTTTTGTAGTTGCTGCCTGATTCATCGGCTTGGTGCACTCTTGTTTATTAAGTCCTTTGCTGGTGAACGCTTGGATGGTTGTGATTTTGTTGGTTATTTTTAGTTTTTATATATTGTACTTGCTGTGGCATCTTTCTATTACCTGTCTGTGTTCCCAATCCCTTTCAGAAGGAAGACTGTGTATGGTGTACAAAATGTGTGAGTGCGTGTGTGTGTCATTGTAAAGCAACCCTACAGAAACCATCCTATCAGTTTTGGTGAATTTTTTATTTCTCTTAAGAGAAGTGTTGACCCTATGAAACCTTTGTACGTTTACTCAGCAGCATTAGGCGGCATTTAGAATCAGGAATGAGGCTTGTGAGCCTCATAGTAAGGGGACAAATGACTCTCAGGACAGCGTGTGTCATTACCTCCCCCTCCCATGCTGTCAGAAGCAGGAGATTGAAGATCATTTTCAAAGGGAGATTAGAATTTTGTGAAGAGTGGCAGCGTTATTTTCTCATCCTCTACAATACACCAAGACAGTAAAAGAGGAAGCATTAGCACCAGGAAGCAGCTTCGCTGCCACAGAAGTCTCTATTAAATCATCACAGCTCTTTGCAGAGCAGAGCTAACACCTGTAGTAGTTAACAGATCTCAGCAGAAGCAAATTCTGTCTAGTCATATGCACAGATAATGGAAAAGTCATGACAGGTGGCATTTGGTGCTCTGTATTTTTGACACATTTAACCATATCTATTTATTTAGTTAGGGATAGGATTATTCTGTATACTTCTTCCTCCAACCAGTCCCATATAGTACTATAAATAAAAATGAGAACGTTCATGTCTAAAACATTAATAAAAAGATGTCGGATGCATTTTAAAGCATAGTTTCAAAAATCACATCCTTGCAGAGGGTCCTATATCATAATCATTTGTATGGCTTTGGAAAGTATGGCCTTGTAGATCTCTTAATGATTTCTGAATGACCGAAAGAAAGGCAACATTGTTTATTGGAAGAAATTGTTGCTGTTAGAAAATTTGATTTATTGAAAACTGTTTATGTGTTTTCAGTTTCAACTTTGCTAAAAGATATATAGGGAAAAGCTAATATTCTACTGGTGATTACTGTAGTCTGGTTCCTAGACGTCTTCCGAACTTGGCAATGTCCTCACTTCCCACCTAAATGACCCAGCACACCCACGTGAATGAGTTAGTTCTTTGGGGGTATAAAGCCCCATGCTTCTCTGGGTACCTCTCCTTCCTCAATTCTCCCTTAGACTACGTTTTTCTGGAGGTTGTGTTACGATCATTCTAGGCCAGCTCCCCTAGCAAGTCTTCTGAACGCACAGGCTGACACTACCTCGAGTGAAACAGGCCCCGAATTTGCCTGTATAAGTTTCCAGTCTTCAGATAGTCTTTAGAACTGCACTTTAAATGACCCAGCCTCGTCCTGAAACTGCCGAGGTAAGACCCACGTCAAGCAGCTCCAAAAGGAAGAAGAAATCTTCATGGAAGCTGCTGCTTTCAGAGACCTATGTAGCTGATACTTTTTTGCATGTAGACTTTTAGGGCCACAGGGAGGACAGGTAGGGTGCCTTGAACCCCCCCCCCCAAAAAAAAACTAAAAAAGACTCGTCTTGTGGAAGACAAACCCTGAATATTTTCCCTTTTTGTACTAATTCATTGAGCAAACACTCAGTCACTTAGCACCAGGCATTGTTAATGGAGATTACGTTCTACTTAGGGGAGAAAATATTAAAAAAAAAATCCATCGGTAATGAAAACAGAATACCAGAAATGAACAGGGCTATGGTGACTTGACAGGGGTACAACAGGTGCCTGGGCAGCTGTTTTAGAGTGTGTGGTCTGGGAAGGAGCTCATGAAATTTAAGGTGAAGAGAAAGAGAAATTGTCTTCACATTGGAGTGAGCACAGCTGGTCCCGAGGTGAACATGAGTCTGGCGTGTGTGAGGGGCAGGGGGCCCGTGCGACTGGGGCAGAGAAGACGAGCAAGGCTGGTACACAGAAGGGCAAGCCTGCGGTGGACAGGCCGGAGCTGGAAGCCGGCTAAAAGCTTGTTAGCAGGGAACTGACATGAGCCCGTGGGCATCTTAAAACTTCGCTTTGCTTTGGCTGTTCTGTAAGTAATTGACTTTAAGGACCAAAAGAGAAAGCCTGGAGCTTTTAGGGAGCTGGTCAGTCAACCAGGCCAGAGACAATACTTGCTTGGACTCTGGTTGTGGAAGAAGAGAGGGTAAGTGGTTGTTGTCGGGATGAGCCGAGTTTTACTGAGGTCATTCATACTGGCAGAATGAAAGAGGCTTGCCTGGGACCTTGATCAGCAGCCTCAGGTGAGGGCTCAACTGTGTCAAATCAGATCTCATGTAAGACTCTGGAATTACGGTAACTATTAAAAAACCAGAGTGTCTGGCTGCATGGAACATGATTCCACATGTAGTAACAGAAGTCGGAGCCCAGTGCTGGCTTCCCTTTGTAGGAGGTGGGCAGACTCTGGTTTGCAAAGCCCCCTTGGGTCAGTGTTAGCATCCTGGCAGTGAGGCTCTCGTTGGGTTCCATTTATCATCAACTTACCCGATTGTTTTCCTTCCATCTCCTTGAGTTACCAAATGGTAAACTCATCTTGTTTACCGTTTCCCGTAATCTTTTTTAATTTTTGGATCTTTTCTCCAGTAGTCTGAAAATGAAAGTGGTAAAATACCCAAAAGCTTTAAAGTACCTGTGAACTTTGGTTCCTACATAGCCTTAAAAACAGCCTATTTAGCAGCTTACTAACAATTCGATAATTACAGTCTTTCATACCAAACTGTGCTGTTTGTGATAAGCCAGGTGGTTACCTTTGTGGAGCATTGTCTGGAAAAACAAGAAGGGCTTTTAGTGTGCTGGTAATGTTCTTGATCCAGTTACACGATTGTGTTCAGTTTGTATAAAATGTACTGAAGTGGCCTTTTCTTCTGTATGTGTTATATACCAATTACAACTAAAATTGAATGGCATTCTTTAGGAATAGCTTTAAGGATAGATACACTCAAGTGAGTGTTATGGTTTTTTACAAATTATCTTGATCTTTCAGCCAAGCCAAAGCCATGTATTCCTGTAAAGCAGAGCACAGCCACGAGCTCTCCTTCCCGCAAGGGGCGATATTTTCTAATGGTGAGTACAGACATTCCCTTCGCTTAAGGCCATCATCACGGGGTGGGAATAGTATGGTGGTGAGAGTCTAAAGTAGGAGGCAGGAGCTTCCTGTTCCACTCCAGGCCCTGCCCACCCCCTCATCAAGTCCCTCTGATACTCAGGAGGCTGAGTTGGGGGAACCACTAAGACCAGGAGTGAGCTGCGGTGTGCAGGGGTCATGTCTGTGAACAGCCACTGTGCTCCAGGCTGAGTAATGGAGTGAGACCCTATCTCTAAAATAATAAATATGTAAAGATTTTAAAAGTCTCTCCGGACCCCAATTTCCTTCCCTGTGGTTGTTTGAGTATATGCACCTGTTTGTATGTGGGAGGGTGTGTGTATGAGAGAGCATGTTTTATTTAGTACATGAATGCAAAAGACATTCCAACTTTAAACACCTGTAATACTGTTTTGTTTTGATAATTTCTATGTACAGCTGGCCCTCCATATCTAGGAGTTCCATATCACGATTCAACCAATCCTGGCCCATAAAGATTACAAAATAAATAGATAAACAAATAATAGCAATACGGTAATAAAGTAATATAAATTGAAACACAATATAACAACTATTTACATAGCACTTACATTCTATTAGGTATTATAAGTAATCTAGAGATGATTTAAACTGTACAAAAGGATGTGCCTGAATTATGTGCAATTACGAGGACATGGTATGTCAAAGACTTTGAGCATTTGCAAAATTTTAGTATACACAGGGGGTCCTGGAACCAATCCCCCTCCAATGCTGAGGAAAACCTATACACATACAATCGGATACAGATTTTTACCCATTTGTTTACATAAGTATTTGGTGCTAATGTTGATTGTGATTGATTAATTGATTTCTCTATTTCTCTATTTGTTTATTTTGCCAGTGTATCCATCAGTGGAACCAGGATGGTTAAAGGCAACTTACGAAGGCAAAACGGGACTAGTTCCAGAAAATTACGTTGTCTTCCTCTAATACTATTTAGTGGATGGCAGTATCTTCATGGTATCCATGGTAACAAATAATAAATGCTATGATTTATCTGACACAGATACGGGGATCAGCCCACTGAATGAAACCAGTCAGTTCTATCAAGTCCTTCACCAGCAGACTATGTAGCTCCCTATCAATGGAAAAGCGTGTTTTAAATTGTTTGCCATTCTTTTGGGGGCTGATTTCTTATTTTTAAATATCTTGCTTTTTTTTTTCCCCGATTAGTAACACCCCCAGTGTCTCTTTCATAGCGATCGTAGGATCTCAGATTCTGTGTTAAATACTATGTCCCAGAAATTTGAAAAAACAAAAATCTGCTAAATGAATTTTGAGATCTGTCCTTGAATTCTCCGAGGAACCTTGAAATCACTACTTAAAATATAATTTAAATTGTTCATTAATTATTTTTTTTCTTAAAAAGATACTGCTTTGATGATTACTTTGCTGGTCCTGAACATTTCAAGGATATAAGTCTTTGTTTTAAGATAACTTTATTTGATTCCCATGTGGATAATATCAAAAGTGATAATGTATATGATGTCTGTAAAGGAAGCCAAGTTAAGTCGTACACTGATTCCACTGTAAACAATCATCCAGCATTCCAGACCCTTCCGTGGTTTAGTGCAGGGGTCAGCGGACCATTTCTGTAATGCCTGATAGTAAATATTTCTGTCGCAGGCTAGGTTTGCCTTATGGGTCACTTAGTTTGTTGACCCCTAGTTTAGAGGATGTGTACAGCTATCTTCATAATGTTGAGATTTTCATAAAATTTTGCTACATTACTATATAAAAACTTAAATTATTTGCACATTTCTTCTACCGGTAGCATAATCGTAGCATCTCAGAAAAACAATTACAGTAATGGGAACACTACAAAAGTGAAGTGTAAAGGCCTACAACTTAAAATTCCACTTGTCACATTGAAAAATGTCAAAGTACTTTATTGATAACCCCGATTTGGGCTTTTGAGATGTTCTACAAATGAAAAAGATGTTGTTTGCAGGCACTCGTAGAGAAGCTGTGCCTTCTAAAGTCTGTGCTTAGTTGAAACAAAATAAGCAGAAAGGTACAGGATTCTTAAATTACTTTGAACCACAGAGTTTGAAATTATTCCATCATCTTTAGCAGGAATAAAATCTGTACATGATTTTCTTTTGTGCCAGTTTTCCATTTTCCTAGGAATTTCACTGAATTTATAGAGCATAGTAATAGGTATTTACTACTCATTTATATACGTCAACAGCATCTGGTCCATTATTTCTGTTATTTCTATTTTAATAATTCTAATATATTATTTCTTGAAATATGTATATGTGGCAAGGAGCCTTTCCTCTCAAGATCCTGCCATTTGCCTACAGACACTCAGGTATTGACTACATAAAACTCTTTTTATGTGATATGATAATCTGTAATCTTAATATCTTCTGCTTCATTTTAATGTTTCCAGAGTTAATAGGTTCAATACACACACACACAACTATGCCTCATAGCACGTGTGCTCTTACAAACAAAATTAATGGATTAGAATTAACAAGTAAGGAGAATAACAGTAGAAAGAAGAGTCGGGAATAAATATCAATGAATCAGGATAAGATAATGGGAAATATTCCAATGTTATAAAGATTAGTAATGTAATGTAAACATCTGATTAAAACCTGTCTCTCTCTTTTATCTCTTGCTGTTGATTCTGTACCCTATAACCAGAGGTTGCTGGTCTAGGCCCTTGGCGGCCCTTGGTGGCCCTTGGCGGCCCTTGGTAGTTATAGCAGCATCACTGACCTCCTAATTACCCCCTGCCGGAACAGAAGGTAATCCTCCCACGTAGCAGTCCCTCAGTCTGTACGACACCCTCCGCTTAAGCACCCCTGCCATCGTCTGCCATCCTGCTAGATTAGAACCTCTTAAAGCAAATTGCTTTTCTTTCAAAGGCCAACTTGACTTCAAAGAGAGATTCAGAATCTTAGTTCTCTTGCTGCTGCATAAAGAAATCTCAACCTTCATTTTATCTGAACACAGACCAGAGTGTTCCTGCGTCTGAGTAGATTACGAGCCAGTCCCACGGACACTCCATTTAGAATCAAAGCTTTTGCTGCGTGGGACGTGGGTAAGAAGCCCGCTCGCTTTTCTCCTGGCAGGCGTTCTCATGCTGTGGCCCCTTTCCGGAAACAAGCTGCGAAAGTACTGGCTCAAGTTTTGCTCCTGTGTGAAGTTCTGATCGTGGGGGGTTTGTGAGAATGGTTCTTTTTTCCTCCTGTTGATCATGCGTGTAGGCAAGTCTTGGCCGTATGCTGGAGACAGGCTAACACTGCTTTTCCCTTGAAGTAGCTTTCTTATAGAAAGGTATTTATGAGCGCTGAGAAAACCAGGATGTGACCCGCAAACCACACGGAATGTTAATTAGGAGAAGTGTATGTCCGTCATCGGAGGAGGGTCACGTTCACAGTGTGAATCGCTTCTCAGCAACAGCTCCGCTCTTCAGAGACAATGTGAAGCCGCTTAGCATTCCCACAGGCACACCCCTGAAACACGACAGGTGCACCCTGATGACGGCTTATGGTGTGATCAGTGTGAGGACGAGATTGAGGGGTCTGAGTAAATCCTGTGTATCATGTGAAAATATCCCTGAGGACAAAGTATCTGTGTATCTCATAGAGGGCTCTTTTGTTTTGCCGTAACTCTACCAAGTTTATAGAAACCAGGCAGACAGCTGAAGGATGGTTACATTGTGTTCTGGGTAAAGGTCTGAACAGTAGAAACATCTCTGTCGTCCTGAAATGTCCGTGAAGTGTGAGGAGGCACCACTTGTCCCCGCTGGCCAGCGGCTTTCCCGTTGCCTCAGTTCCCTGTGCTTGTCACATGCCTAAGTATCGCTGCTCAGGGGGGGCTCACGTTTGGTGGGTTTTTCAGGGATGGTGGAAGAAACACAAAAAGGTTCTTTATAACCCCAAACTGTCTTAAGTCTCCGAAGAGGAAAAATAAAGAATAAAGATGCTTATCACTTTTATTCTTATTCTACAAATATTAGCTTTATCATGGCATGCCTTCTAAAAATGCGCCACGTGGTGAGAAAAACAAATTTCTGATTATAATCCTGTGGGGATGACACCCTGCTCCCCAGTTCTGTGTCTGTCCCAAACAGGGGCATCCTTCCCGTGGGTTCAGTCTAGAGGAGTGCCTCGGAACTTGGCCTCAGACCACTTCAACTGGTGAAAATACCCCCAATTACGTACTCGTGATGCCTTCGTTAGCATTTTGAACCCTAGCTTGATTTATACTTTATTGGCTGAAGTTAGACGCAATTTAGGAACAGATTTTTTTCTCCTTTGGGTCTATGATGTATTTGTAATTCACAGCTGTTACCATGACTTCAAATCACCAGATAGGACCCTGAAATCACATCTCCTGGTCAAGAAAAAAAACACGGAGTGTTTTTTGTTTTGTTTTTTGACTGTTGCCCTGAAGTTATTTTTCTCTTGATCAGAGATTTCTCCCTCAGGGTAGACATTACTATTTCATTTTACCTCCTACCCTTTCTTGTTTCCTTCCAAAATCAAAACACTTTGCAAAAACAAGGCTAGCCTTTCTGAATACTGTGTCCTGCCTATCTCCTGTTGATCACAGACTTACTACCAGGTACCTGTCAACTAGTCTCAATTTCTCCGAACATGATCTCCTTGCTTCAAAATGTTCAGAGTCCACTTGGCAATAGCCTGGGCCAAGCTTTGGCTTATGAATAACATGGGCTTTTAGAGGATCAGATCAATAAATTGGATTTTTCACTTTTTTTTAGGGCAGCTTCACTCAATGTTTTAAATAAAGACTCTTAAATAAGAATGTTGCTAGCACTCACAGTAAGCCATTGGCAAAAACCTGATGTATGTGTGTTAGACCAATGTTTAGAAGCTGTTGCCTGGTGTTGGGAGCCTTATGGGTCATCTCTACTCTCCATGGAATTTACTTACTGGGGGTGGAGGTTCAAGGTGCCAAGACCACCACATTTTCTCGTGCCGTCGGAAGAGTGCTTCTCATGGACTTCACTCTCCAGGTTTGAGAACAACTCGTATTTCCCTTGAATCCACTCATTCTGTTAGATTGAATGTGCATTCTGTATATGGCAGCACGTTTGGAGTTTTAATCTTCAACTGCCTCCTTTTTGCAGAAAATGACTTCCATTAGAATTGTTTTAGGAATATGTGGGATTTATGTTTAAAATCCAGTGTATCACCATATATTGAAGCCTGGGATTTCAAGAGTCCGTGAACTCTGGACTGAAACCGTTAGAAACAGGGAGTTTGGCAGGGAAGATGCCTGGTTTTTAATTCAGAATCCTATTTATATGCTGTTAAAATTTGAGGTACTGTAGTTTATATAAAAGTTGGATATTTAGATATTTCAGTTCTAGGAGCTTCGCAGCCATTAACATGACAAATTAATAAACATGAAAATGATTGTTACTAAATTATGTTGAATTTTTTGTTTATTTTGTACTATTTCTGTATTTATCTGCACTTTGTATGTATATATACACACATATATATTCCATCATGTAAATAGCCTCCTGTTATCCCTAATCTAAATTGCCACAATATCTTTAATGTACACTGTGTTTTAAATTACATTAAAATAAACTATGTAAGCACCTTTTAACTCAGTCTTTGTACTTTAAGACCCACTGTGTTGGAGATCAACTGTCTTTGCTTAACATAGAGAAAAAAACAAGGTTTCTACCACTGTGAGTGATCGTTTTGGGTGTGGCTAAGTGGAAAATCATAGCAGGATTTGGTGACCATTTCCTGACAAATTACAAGTGATTATTTGACTATCATGCAAGATTAGGAAAGTGGTAATGTTGGTACCTGTTAATAATGCAGGTGTCTGCAGAGGAGGGAGGGAAGTTGGCCATAGCAAAATATCAAATGTATCAGGTTTACCAGAAAACATGTTTGCAATGAAAAAAGTACCAGCATGCAAATACCCTCTTCGATTTTTTTATTAGTTTTATGACCTTTTGGTCACTACTGAGTTATAGGTAAAAATTTGCTTATCTGCCTCAAAGGGAATCATGTATTTATTTTGTTTTGCAAAACCGATTATTAGAGTGCAGCAAATCACCTTGCCAAAGCTAAGCCTGACAGGTTGAGCAGTGGGTAGACAACCTGGTTTGCTCAAACGGATTGCATTTTCCATCAGTGTCAGAGGAGAGGTGATAAATTCATGATGTAGAGCTGCTAAGATAAAACAGTATGAATTCCAGTATGTACAGTTAGGCAGGAAAGGACTGTCCCGGGAGGTATTAGAGATCGTTGTGGACAGAGCTACTGTTAAGGAATGTTGGGTTAGAAGGGATTGGCCTGGAACTCCTTATCACTGATACTCCAGACGTAATTAAAAGAAATTTGCTTCTCGTGGCCAAAGCAGGAATGCTTTGAACAAATAAGTAATGCCGTGTTGGAAGAATAGATAACAATAAAAAATATAAAATAGATGTCCATGAATCCATACTGACTTAAATGACAGTTTGATTTATGTAAAAAAAAAAAAAAAAAAAAAGATGGAAGAGAGAAAAATATATAGATAAATACTCCAAATAAGAATCAGTTATTCTCCCCTTTCGGAGGTATGATTTAAGCTATTTCTGCTTAAGGTTAGAGGAGACTTAGTAACTCACTTCCCAAAAGTGGAGTTTGGAAAATTCTATAGGAGAGGTACATGGTAGGTATTGTCATAGCCAAGTGCTCAAGGTCAGTGCTGTCAGTAATACCGTGTGGTTGACGTGGACGCCACAATATGTCATGATGTGAAGAGCACTTTCCCTCTGTCATATTCTTTCCCAAACTTACACCTCCAGGTGATCATAAAAACATCAGGCACCCAGCTTGGGGACACTCTGCAGGATGGTTGGGAGCCCAGAACGCCTCAAGACCATCCAGGTCATGAAAACTAAGAAAATACTGAGAAACCATCACAGATTAGAGGAGACTCAGGAAACAGGAACAGAAAGAAGACGTTACTGGGAAAATTGGTGGTGCCCAAATCAGGCCTAAAATTTAATTAATTGTAAAAAGGAAAATGAAAATACTCACAAAAAATAGTAACATGAACTGGGGAAACCTTATGTTGTTTTTTGGAATTTAAGTTGCTTTTTATTCAAGACGTAAATACTTGTTTTCTCATTCAGTGGTGATCTGTGGGTATGGGATATGTCTCCTGTTCTTCTCTCAATCCCAGGCATTAGGACAGAGCTGGGGCTACAACGGGGGAGGGCCCCTTCCATTCAATGAATAACTTCAAGAGCAAAGGATTAATTATTACGAACCCTTTGCGAATTTAAAGAATGTGGTTGTGGGCTGGTGTTTTTTTTTTTTTTTGTCTGTGTCAACTCACTCAGCAATAGCAGAATCATTCTTTACCATCCCGTGAACATAGGGCTCTAGGGTGTTATTTACATATTGACAAGGCAAGCATAGCCCTCCCCCTCCATGAACATGGTCTTAAGGGCTAGACCTGTAAACACTTGGTTGGTAAAACTGGATAATTTCGGGGCGATGTTAAATTCAATTTTCTAAACCATTAAATAATAAAAAAATTTCCAAATTTGGAAAGTAAACTATGTTAAACTTGCAGTTGAAGTTACTGAGCCAAGGGAGTTGTGTTGTTGACATTGAGATTTTGCACAGCCAAAAATCAAGAAGACAAAATCCTTTCCAAGTTTCTAATGTAACAGTTCTTGCTATAACTTTTTTTAAAAAGTGTAGAAGAGAACATTTGAAACCTCTTCAAATAGGATGCCCTTGGGAATGCAAATCCTAAAAATGCTGGTTGACCTGCTTACAAGTGCTGTTTCTGAGTGTTTGGTGTGTGTGAGTCGAGCATGGCATTTATCAGGACTCTAGTTGTTGATAGAAATAAGTTATCCAGAATATTCTACCTCTCCAGTTGCCAGGAGCCAGCCTGCTAAAAATGATTCCCTGGGTCAGCCTGGGCTAGAGAGAGGAAAATCAGTATCTTTAGTCTTCATCACGGGTTTCACCAAGTCCCATATCTGCAGACAAGCAGGGATTTCTCATAAGTTTCCAGTTTAAATGGCTTTAAATGTCTTTGGAGCAACTGGAGCAGAATCATTTCTTCAAATAAATCTTACTCAGAACCCAATATGTTTAAAATGTGAGTTGGACGACTAGTGTGTGCTCCTACGTGTGTGGGAAAGTATGCCTTCCCTTCACCATCCAGGTTCGTGACTTGGACATTTCCAGAGAGCCTTTATTTAGGGCAAGATTTGCAAATGGCTGAGTCCAGACCTTTCATTGTGCTAATTGGGAAACTGAGGAAGATCACATTAACACATTTCGGCAGAATCTTCCCATTGTAATCTGACTACCAATTTTGTGGATGTCTGGAGAGGTCACCTTGGCAGGTGTTTTGATCTTGGTGAAGCCTGACTTTATCTGGGAAGGATAGTCCCTGATGAAGAGTTTTCCTAGAGGCCCACACGTGGAACAGAAAGGCAAAAGGTAAGTTAGACCCAGATCGACTTGGCTGTTAAGAATTTTTGGTGGTTGCGTGTGAAAATTTCTGAAAATAGGTATAAAAGGTCTAAACCCGTGCCTAGCAGCTTGTAGGGGTTATTGGGTAACGATTATCAATAAAGACGTAGGGGTTTGGGTTTGCAACTCCATGATGAAAATGCCAACAGAGCCAGTGAACCTTTAAGCTGCATTTTAAAAAGTTAAATAATGGCTATACAATACATGACCACTGCTCCAGGCTCTTCCAGATCCTCTGATCCTCCACTGCCACACGGTCTCTGGACGAGACTCTGAAAGGTGAATTTATCTGAGTTATCCAAGGTCACATCATTGGTATGTGGCCGAGGTTGGATGCAAGCCCAGGTATCCTGGCTGGAAACCCAGTACACTTTCCACTGGACTGTGTCTTTACTATGCCGAGTGGAGGATGGTGAGCGCTGGCTGCCACCAGACACAAAGACATCTCTGGAGAACTCAGCCTTCTCCAGAGGAAGATGAAGGTGCTAAAGAGACAGGAAGCCTTAGTGGGTGAAAAATGTTAAATCAGAGTGTTGCTACTCAAAGTCTGATCTTTTTTTTTTTTTTTTTTTTTGAGACAGAGCCTCAAGTTGTCACCCTGGATAGAGTGCTGTGGCATCACAGCTCATAGCAACCTCCGATTCCTGGGCTCAAGCGAGTCTCCTGCCTCTGCCTCCCAAGTAGCTGGGACTACAGGTGCCTGTCAAAACGCCCGGCCATTTTTTGGTTGCAGCCGTCATTGTTCTTGGGAGGGCCCGGGCTGGATTTGAACCCACCAGCTCAGGTGTACGTGGCTGGCGCCTTACCTGCTTGAACCACAGGCACCGAGCCTCAAAGTCTGATCTTTACACCCTCTAAAAGCTGTTTGAAATGCGGGAGCTCACACCTTCTGAAGCAGAATCTTCATTTCTATTTTTCTTTATTAAATCATAAACACATAGATCATGTATACATTAATGCATTTATGGGGTACAATGTGCTGATATCATAG
The DNA here is from genome assembly GCA_963573935.1 of Arctocebus calabarensis. Lineage (NCBI taxonomy): Eukaryota > Metazoa > Chordata > Mammalia > Primates > Lorisidae > Arctocebus > Arctocebus calabarensis. The sequence goes on from CAUYON010090261.1 coordinate 17,148, forward strand.
AATCAGGAATGCCTACATCACACTGGTTAATATATATCTCATCTCGTTTACTTAATTATTGTGTTAAGACATTTATACTCAATAGATCTGACACATACCCGTGCATTATGCACCATAGGTGTGATCCCACCTATTCACCCTCCTTGGATATGACCTTCCTCTCCCCTACAATCTCCCCTCCTCCCTCCTTCATCTTGGGCCATAGTTGTGATCTATTCTTTATATGAAAGTGTGAGTGATTGTAAATTGGTTTCATAATAGTACTGAGTACACTGGATATTTTTTATTCCATTTTTGAGATACTTGACTAAGTAGGATATGTTCCAGTTCCATCCATGTAAACGTAAAAGAGGTAAAGTCTACATCTTTTTTGAGGCTGCATAATATTCCATGGTGTACATATACCACAATTTATTAATTCATTCATAGGTCAATGGACACGGGCTTCTTCCATGACTTGGCTATTATGAATTGAGCTGCAAAGAACAATCTGTTGCAAATTTCTTTATTATAAAGTGATTTTTGGTCTTTTGGATACACACCTAGTAGAGTAATTGCAGGGTCAAACGCAGGTCTACTTTTAGATCCCTGAGTATTCTCCATCCCACAAGTACATATTAGCTTGCACTCCCACCAGCAGTGCAGAAGTGTTCCCTTTTCTGCACATCCACATCACCATCTGTAGTTTTGGGAGTCTGTTATGTGAGCCAGTCTTACGGGAGTTACATGATATCTCAAAGTGGTTTTGATTTGCATTTCATGAAAAAATGCTGATCATCTTTAATCATCAGAATCTTCATTTCATCCTCAGATGATCTGTATCACCTGAGGTTAGCAGCACTGGGCCTGAGTCCTGTAGGGGATCTGAGAGCACATGGTGACATTTGAAGGCAAGAAACGACTGGCTTCATATCTTATTAGTCTGAAAGTTAAAGATAAGACCCCATTGGAAGAAGTCATGAAGATTAAAATTAAGGAACAAAAAATAATTTTGTTGCCAAGTATCCCAAAACTGCAACTCAGAGCAGACAGTTTTCCATCATAGGTGCCGTGCCAGTGGGTCTGGATGACCATGTGTGAGGATTTCACAGAAGAAAGAGCAAAACTCAACAGGTATTTGAACAAGTTGCTCAGACAGTTGCTGAGCAGGAGCTTTGCAAGCTCAGTAAATTAGATTATCCTCCCTCTTTCTGAGAGGTCCATTGTTCATTGGGGTAACAAAAGTCAATGAAACAGAACCGAATGCTAGCTGTATTGGGTGTTGCAGAGGCTCCAGGAGGGCACTATTTGATCAAATAAATGAAGCCATGCAGGATGGTTGGATTATACCCCCAAGTATAAAGTAAGTGTCCATAAATTCACACTGATATAGATAAATGGTAATATAATTTATGTAAAAGATGGAGAAGAGACAAATCTTTAGATAAGTATTCCCAATAATAATGTTATTAGCCAGCCAAGTTTTGGCAGAAGTGAGAAGCTGAAAGAGGCAGGACTCCCAACAGGTGAGGTGCTTTGGCATTGACCAAAGCGGCTGGTGGAGGGAAGGGGAGGGAGTAGAGGGGTGGAGAGGGGAGGGGGGAGCTTCGTCCGTCCGTCCTTCAGGTCCTCACACACCACTGACCCAGCTCATCACATTGCTCATCACTTCAGAAACAATCAGACATGGCTTTTGTTCTCAAAAAGTTCATAGATCACCTGTGGCTCAACTGGCTAAGGCACCAGTCACGTACACCTGAGCTGGCGGGTTCGAATCCAGCCCGGGCCTGCCAAACAACAATGATGGTTGCAACCAAAAAATGGCCGGGCGTTGTGACAGGTGCCTGTGGTCCCAGCTCCTTTGGAGGCAGAGGCAGGAGACTCGCTTGAGCCCAGGAATTGGAGGTTGCTGTGAGCTGTGATGCCACTGCACTCTACCCAGGGTGACAGCTTGAGGCTCTGCCTCAAAAAAAAAAAAAAAAAGTTCATAGTTCAGTGAGGAGACAGGTGAAGTAAAAACTATTAGTACGTCTAACTGTATTTTTGTCCCCATTAATCAACCTTTCTTCAGGGTGACTGTAGTTAATAATCTATTATATACTTCAAAATAGCGAAAGGAGAATAATTTGCTTCTAACATGAAGAAAAGATAGATGTTTAAAGTGATGGACATCCCAGTTACTCTAATGTGATCATGACACATTATATGAATTTATTAAAATGACCCATGGACTCTGAAAATAGGTATAGCTATAAATCGTGTTTCAACAAAAACAATCTGTTTAAACTCCGCAGTACAAATGAGCTGAACGTGATGGAAGCACAAAGTGTAACAGGGGCACGTGGTAACCCCAGAGTTTAGATGAGAAGGGGGGCAGGATCAGAAAAGGGACAGTGTTAACTGCACCTTAGAGGATGGAGCCTCGACAGGAAGTGGAGGCAGCAGAGACTTCAGGGTGAGAGTTTCTGACGGATTCAATCAGGTTGCCTGTGACTAGGAAGATGGCTGCTTAGTGCGGAAGAGTAAGCTGAGGTTAAAGTCAGTGGGTCCGTCGGAGGAGACGGCAGTGCTTCCCGAGGAGAGTTAAGTGATGAGATTTGCGTTTGGGAAGGCCGGGGGAGTGTGAGTGTGTCCGGCGCAGCAGGAGGGCTGGGGAGGCTGCGATGTTGCATCAACCCTGGAAGAGATGAAAAGGCTGGAACAAGACAATGACTCATTTCAGAGGTCGGAGTGACATGACATGGACACTATTCTGGAGGAGCAATTTAAGGAATTTGAATGTGGCTTAAATGGCTGCGGGGTACTGAGGAAGGCTCAGCAATACAGGAAAAGCAGGAAAAAGCAGCCCAAATTGAGGGGCACGGTGAGTGGTTGAAGTTGGTTAGTGGGCTCAGTGATGGGGCCAGACCTGGCCTGAGCTCTTCCTCTTTTTGGAGTCCCTGCAAGGCACTAAGCAGCGATGCTCAGAGACTGAGTGCTTGATTCCTCCCATAAAGTCGGTTTTTTTTTTTTTATTTTTTTATTAAGTCATAGCTGTGTACATTAATGCAATCTTGGGGTACAATGTGCTGGTTTCATATACAATCTGAAATATTCTCATTGAACTGGTTAACATAGCCTTCACGGCATTTTCTTAGTTACTGTGTTAAGACATTGATATTCTGCATTTAGTAAATTTCACCTGTACCCTTCTAAGATGCACGGTGGGTGTGGTCCCACCAATTACCCTCCCTCCACCCATCCTCCCCGCTCCTGGAAGAAAAAGTCAGGGCTTTTAACCTAGGTTCTAAAGATGGAGGTGAGGGGAGGGGACTGTGAATTCCCCAGGTTGTCTATTAACATATTTATGGTTTCCCCCCCCAAAAGTACACAGATTTGACAAATTCTCAAAAAATTTCAACACTGCATTTGACTCACCTGCTCTCGAACACTGGCGAGTACTGAATGGCTGGTTGCCGTGTCTGTACTGGTCACAAGCTGTGGCTGGAATGACTGTCATCACAAAGCACCCACTCCGTGGAAGGTGAGGGTGGAGTTTAACTTGGGGACAGTTTGATACTCCCAGTATCAGGCTGAGAAAGGAATGGGCTCTGCAGTCCAAGCTGGGATGCTCAGGCCCGCTGACAGAGCCTATGCCCATAAAGAGGGAACACTCGCGGGACCCTGCCAGCTATCCGGGAAATGAATGATGGACGGGAAGGCCGGGGGGGGGGGCGGGGGGGGTACACAGTATTCGTGTTCCAGTTCTCAGGCTGCTATCTAGGGCTGGGTTGTGGCCTAGAGGCTGAGCAGGCAGCTCTTCTGCTTCGTGAGCCTCAGAAATCCACACATAAGAACAAGACACCCCCCATGTTCTCCCCCATCCTGGGCCTTTCAGGGAGTTCAGGGGCAGGCTAGTCTTTCTTTGTTCTGCCTCAGGGAGGTTGGCTGGTGTGCGGCCCAGAGCTGTGGGGTTGTTGGGTATGTGAGGTGGCAAAGCTTCCCCCTGGGTGGGTTCCTGTAGCACCGCATCTAAAGATGTGAGCTGTATAATTAGAGGTTCTGGGCTCCTATCCCAGCTCTGCCACTTACTAACCATCTGATCTGGGGCCAGTTACTCAACCTCTGTGTCTGAATTTCCCATGTGTAAAATGGGCATCACAGGAACACCTTCCCTGGAAGATTTTGGTAAGAATTGCACGAGATGATGTCTGTCCGGTGTATGAGTATCTATAGCTGCTGTAACAAATTACCATAAACTTAGTGGCTTAAAACAACACTAGTTTATTCTTTTGTAATTCCGGGAAGTCAGAAGTCTGAAATTAGTTTTGTGGGCCAGAAGCGAAGGTGTTAGCAGGCCTGTGTTTCTTTTTAAGATTCCAGGAGAGATTCGATTCCCTGATCCTTCACGCGTAGTCAGGCCTGCAGGGCAGCTACAGATCTCCTGCTCTCCCTGTCTCTCTCTCTCTGATTATCACCCTGCTGCTGTCATGTCATCGTCCCTCCGTTTATTTCTTCCCTGTCACATGTTACTATAATCAGCAAGAAGAAACGAGGCTGCCCTGTGAACACTTTGCTTCGAAACCTCCTCAGATATTCAAGTTCATTGCTTATGAGGTCTGCTTTTCTCATGCCTGTGGGACACAATTTTGCTAAGTTTTCTTCCACTATATATTGAGAATCCTCCTTCCTCAAGTTAGTAGCTCCTTTGACTTGCTGCTCATGTCCTCCGAGGTCCTCACCAGCAGCATCCCACGTATATTTCTGCAGACATTCTGTGTATGACGATGTCAGTATTCCGTCAGACAAGATGAACTTCCTCTGAGGAACTCCTCCCCTCTGGACGCCTGAGAGCAGAGCCTTGAACATCCATGTCTGTGTTAACAGGCTATTCAAGGTAATATAGGCCTTTTTATTATGCTCCTCACAAGTCTTCCATTCTCTGCCCACTGTCCAAATCCAAAGCAACATTCACATTTTTAGGGTTTATAGTTGTCAACAGTAGCACCTCACTTCTAAATATCAAAATCTATATTAATTCCTATTGCTGCTATACCAACTTAGTATAACTTCATGGTTTAAAATAATTTATTAACTTATAGCTCTGAAGGATAAAGTCCTAAAATTGGGAGCTAGCAGGGCTGTATGCATCCAGAAACTCTTGTGATGAGTCTTCCCTTGTCCCTTTCCGGCCTGTAGAAGCCACCTGTCTCCCTTGGTTCGTGGCTCCTTTCTCAGATCCCTCTGACTTCTGCTTTGACGTTGCGTCTCCTGCTCCAACATGCCTTTCTCCTTTTCATAAAGGCCCCTGTGATTATGTAGGCTTCATCTGGATAATCCAGAATAAAGCCTGCACCTCAAGATCCTTAACTGAATCTTACCTGCTGTATCTCTTGCCTTGTAAGGCAATCCACTCACAGATTCCAGGTATTGGGATGTGGACATTAGGATGTGGAAGTCCATTATTCTGTCTGTTACACCTGCCTTTCGAGTTTTGAGTTTTTTTCAATTTTTTTATTAAATCATAGCTGTGTACATTAATACAATTATAGGCTACAATGTGCTGGTTTTACATACAATTTGAAATATTTTCATTGAACTGGTTAACATAGCATGGCATTTTCTTAGTTATTATGTTCAGATATTTATATTCTGCATTTAGTAAGTTTCACCTGTACCCTCCTAAAATGCACCGGTAGGTGTGGCCCCACCAATTTCCCTCCCTCCACCCATCCTCCCTCCTCTCCTCCCCTCCCCTCTCTTGCCGCTTTCCCCATATTCTTGTGCTATAGTTGGGCTATAGCCTTCATATGAAAGCTATAAATTAGTTTCATAGTAGGGCTGAATACATTGGATACTTTTCTTCCATTCTTGAGATACTTTGCTAGGAAGAATATTTTCCAGCTCCATCCATGTAAACATGAAAGAGATAAAGTCTCCATCTTTCTTTAAGGCTGCATAGTATTCCATGGTATACATGTACCACAGTTTATTAATCCATTCATGGGTCGATGGGCACTTGGGCTTTTCCATGACTTAGCAATTATGAATTGGGCTGCAATAAACATTCTGATAGAGATATCTTTGTTATAATGTGATTTTTGATCTTCTGGATATATACTTAGTAGGGGGATTGTAGGACCTAATGGCAGGTCTATTTTTAGATCTCTAAGTATTCTCCAAATATCTTTTCAAAAGGAACGTATTAGTGTGCATTCCCACCCAGCAATGTAGAAATGTTCCCTTTTCTCTACATCCACGCCAACATCTCTGGTTTTGGGATTTTGAGATGTGGGCTAATCTTACTGGAGTTAGATGATATCTCAAAGTAGTTTTGATTTTAAAAAAACTCTAAGTAAAATAGGAATAAAAACATTCTTTTTAAATACATCAGTCAGTATCCAGTCAGAAGACAGAAACTACATCAGTAATTAATTTAAAATTAATATAAATATTTATCAACTAGTAACAGGTGATCAGCTACTAAAGAGCTTAATACGGCATTATAAAGAATATAGAAATAGCCGATGGAGAAAGCAGCTGCTACCTACAGAGCGAAGGGAAAGTGTTCCTCACATACAGACTTGTTGGAGAGGATGAGGCTGGCACAGATCCGCAACATACTGCTGGCTAAAACTTGCCAGAGGGTGTGTGCTGGGCTGACCACTGTACCACCGACTTTGCGAGGATCACGGAGTGAGCGCCATCGAGCCGCCTGCATCTGGTCTGCTTCGTGTGCCCCCTCCACCCTGTAGTGACTAAAAGTCTCACATTTCACCAGCAGACAAGGGAAAGTGTTTTCAGGGTCTAGCCACAGTGCCATAGGCAGAGCAAACAGGGATGGGTGTCTTGAAGCTGAAGGCCACAGAGTGGTAACTGACACTCACTTAAAGACTGGTTGCTTCAACGTGAAAATGCTGGAATCTTCTTCCATTAGAAATTAATAAGATTTCCAACTATCTTCACTATTAATAACATTGTGGGAAGTTTTCTCAAATGCAATAAGAAAATGTAATTAATGTATGTGTCTCATAAAAACAGATGCTATTTATTTTCAGAAGATATGACCTAAAAAACTGACACAAACTCTTTAAAAAACAAACAGACCAGCCTATTGGAATTCACGTGAAAAAGTTAGTGTAGTGTACGAATACAAAGGAATATGGAAAACTTGAAAGACTTTTTACATGATCGTATCATGCTAGTGAAGCATGCTGGGGTCTGAGAAGCTGTGCTGAAGCAGAACTTGGTCTTCCCGGGTCCCACTGCCCCACCTGTCCTTCCCCCCAGGCTGTGGAGCTCACCTTCTCCCCTACATTTCCCCTAACTGTGTAGTTACCGTTTCTGTGTGATTGTGAGGATGTCTGTCTCAGGAGACTCACGGAAGTGCTCACACATAGGCAATAGTTGTTGTACTGTTGGAAGAATAAAGGTTACTTCCACGAGGTAATGTTTTCTTTCATGATTCTCTAAGTTAGTTTGTTAAAGTGAAAATGACCTTTCTGTTGTTTAAACATTTTGCATTGTTAGAAGACGACTTTGATGTTACCTCTTATCAGATAAAGTTTAAATTTTCTAGGTTTCTTTCCTTGTATTCCCATTATAAAAACTATTAAGCTCGTAACTGAGGCAGAACAGAATTGAGAGTCTACTGTGCTGTTCTCCAGAATCTCTGGCCTTCTGATAAGAAAGCTAGTTGAGCCTAAAGCCCATCTTTGCATTTGTCCGGACAGCGACGGACACCAGACCCTCTTCACCCACCGACCCTACTGTTCAGTAGAAATGACAAAAAGTCGACTTACACCCCTCCTCCTCCCCCTTCAACTAAGGGAACTAAGAGATAATGAGTTAAAATAAACACACTTTAAACAATGGAATCTTGCAAGACACAACCACAACTGGACTTTACCGAATAAATGCAGACATTGTAACCTAATTGCTTATATCCTCATATTAAATCTGAAATTTAAAAAAAGACTGTATACCACTTGAAAAAAAATTAAAAATGGAATCTTATCAATCAAACATAGGCACATATAAAAAATGGAATGGGGAGTGAAAAGAGTTAGTACCACAGAGAAACCTGATGCCAGGTGATCAAGGTCAACATCGGTAAGTCATAGTGACAGCGTGTACCCTGGACATGATGGGGTGAAAATGACACTTTCCCTTTTCAAAAACATAACCCTCATCTATTATGAGAAAAAAGTGTCAGACAAATCCCAGCAGGGGACGTCTAATGAAAGACCTCACCAGCCCTTTTCAAAAGTGTCAAAAACAAGGAAAGTAAGCGTGGACACACAGACCAAATGATGCCTGGCGTCCTGGACAGAGTTCTCAGACAGAAAAACAAAATTTGGCATAAACTAACGAAATCCAAATAAAGGATGGACTTCGGTTAATAATAATGTGTCAATACAAATAATATTATAGGTGACAAATATACCATACCAGTGTCTATTAGTGGATAGGGAAGACAGGAGTGAGGTGCAGAGGAACTCTGTACTATTATAATTTTTCTGTAAATGTAAAGGAATTCTAAATTTTCATTTTAATTTTATTAAAAAAATAATTTTTTCCTGTAGCTTACGCAGCTAGGGCACTGGCCACATACACTGGAGGTGGTGGGTTCAAAACAACAAAGACAACTGCAACCAAAAAAAATAGCCAGGTGTTGTGGTGGGCGCCTGTAGTCCCGGATACTTGGGAGGCTGAGGCAAGACAATTGCTTAAACCCAAGAGTTGAGGTTGCTGTGAGCTGTGACAGCACAGCACTCTACTGAGGGTGACATAGTGAGACTCTATGGTATTTACTACTACTACAGAGCTAGCCAAATAAAATACGATTTGCAGAACCAAAAAATATCTGTCTCAAAAAAAAAAATAAAATAAATTTTTCTCTACTGGCAGTGACCTATCATAAATGAAGAAGGGGAAGGTAGGGGAATATGGGATAAAAACTTACCTTCTGGGTACAAGGTGCACTATTCTGGTGATGGGTGCACTAAAAGCCCTGGCTTTAGCATGATGTAATTCATCTATGCAACAAACAACACTTGTACTCCCCAAATCTATTTATATAAAAATAAAAAAATTAAAATATGTGTGTAATATATTTAGTATTGTTAGCTAGTCTTTAGTCTTTTTTTTTTTTTTTTTCAGACAGAGCCTCAAGCTGTCACCCTGG
>CAUYON010090262.1:0-10040 GCA_963573935.1 Arctocebus calabarensis
CGGGCGCCTGTAGTCCCAGCTGCTCGGGAGGCTGAGGCAAGAGAATCGCTTGAGCCCAAGAGCTGGAGGTTGCTGTGAGCAGTGTGACGCCACGGCACTCTACCAAGGGTGATAAAGTGAGACTCTGTCTCTACAAAAAAAAAAAAAAATTTTGATAGCATGTATCTAAATTTTCTTTGCAGAATTTGCTGACCCCATGATTGATCTACTGACCATGTTTGCTTTGACATTTTTATTAACATAATTTGAATGAGAAATTATCTAAATTTTTCTTGTTACTCAACTTCTTTAAGGTTTAGATTTCTCATATTTAAAGTGTGGATAGAGAATCCAGCCACACCTTGGCTTGGTGTTTCTAACTCATAAGACTTTGATCAAGGTATAAACCAGTTTTGTTGTCATCTTGCTGTTCAGCTGAGAGAGAATCCACTCTTGGGTCTGTTGGCAAGCCTCCACTCCTCACTGGTTTTTGGTCATGGCTCTCATTAGGGGTCCTCACAACGCAGCAACTTATTTCTCCTAGAGTGAGGAGAGAGAAGAAGAGAGAAGGCATGGGATCAGAGGGTGAACAAAACATACCTTCACTTTTGCCATATACTGTCATATACAGTATTTGTTAGAAGCAAGTCACAAAGTCCAGGCCACACTTCGATCGAGACGATTGTATTAGGGTTTGAATATCTGGATCAGGGATCATTGGGAGTCTTTTTGGCCTACTACACATAATCCACAGATAGGACAAATCATCAAATGTACCTTGGATACTCTGGCACTCATTTGTTTAAACAATCCTGGGATCTTACCAAGAACTTCAATAGGCAAAATGACTTTGCAGTTTGACATACAGTATTTTATTTATTCCTAGCAACAATCCAGTGAAATGGATATTGTTAACCCCAATTTTATTGCTAAAGAAACTGATATACGAGTAACTTGCTCAAGATTACATAGCAAATAAGCTGTAAAACTGGGACCTTAATGTAAGTCTTTTGATTCTAAGCCCTCTGTTCTTTCGATTTGGCCGTAACTGCCTCCTGACAAATACTATATTTCATTCATAGCCACCCAAAGAGAACATTGTATCTCTAAATTTATGTACAAATGTATGAGTTTTTATTATATACGTACATAAAGGGAGATACCATCTTGTCTCAGGCTCTCAGCCATGCCACCCTGTTTAGGAGTAATAGTACTACTGTTTCAGGTGTCATTGTGTCAAAGTCTAATATCTAAAGTCTAATATAAAGTCTGCAACAGTATCATAGTGGCATGCCTCAGAGGTAGGTAGTCTAAAACTATACTTACGAGGTAAATATTTTTTGGATGGAAAGATGAACAAGGAAAGTGGAAAAGCAGAACTGGTCTGGTGATTGCATTCCCCCTGGGCTTGTCAATATACAGAAATCATTATACAATATTGCTATATAACTAGTAACAAATAATTGGAATTGAATTAAATATGGGCAAGTTATGAGTTTAGTTTAATATTGATCACAGATAGTTTTTCATAGAACTTGAGTATTCATCAAAATACAAGTAGTTTTTTCCTCGCTTGATATAAAGGAAATAGTTGTCTTTGATACACACAAACATGCATGTGGAGTTTCTCTTTTCTTTCCCGCAAAATCTGAGGATTGTGCTTTTTAATAGTGGCTTGCTAATCCCTTTAAATAGCTCTTAATGTAAGTATTCCATAATTTTCATTAACTGTGAATTTCTGCCTTTTTTTAAACCTCCACTCAAAAACCATATTTGATGGTTGTTCTACCAGTGCCCTTTTAGCTTGGCTGGTGAAGCAGCAAGCCTACTGTAAATCCTAAGTGGCATGGTGCAGATGAGAGTCTAAGACTTTAATTATATGTCCTTTTATTCACAACACTCAATTCCAGGAAGGAAAAAAATGACTCTGTTGTTGTAAAAGACATATGTGAGTATCATTCATTGTAAACCAAAAATGATACTGTATTATAGCATAGGCAACAATGAGAACTGATTCTGAAAATGTGACCTGACTGAGAAACTGAATAATAGTGAAAGTTATCAAAATGGAAAGAGTGTTAATGTGAAATCCAGCCTTCTCAGAAATATTCTTTCCTGGTCTGTTTGGTTTTGCTTTTGTTGCTTGTCATGCATGAATGAAAGTGCTATAATCTCAGGGGAGCAGGAAAGCCTCTGTGTCGGTTGTTTATTTCCTTAATCCCTCCTCCTTTGTGATTTTTGATGTCAGATCTAAAATGGAAAGCCTGTAAATATAATGATTATCACATGGATAATCACCTGCATTAGGAACCGCCCTGCTTCTCTATTCTAACCTGAGCTGTTCTCCACATGTCACATCCACTCTGTGGTTAGATTTTAACCTGACTGCTTCATTAGATTTGTGAAACTCAGTACGAGGCGCCCTGGGGCAGCACAGATGGGGACTTGCTTGTTTTCTTTTCTCACTTTTACTGCAAAGGCACACTAAAAAGTCCTTTTCAATTTAGTGCGATCAGTTCACTTGGAATTACCCCTGATATTTGGAACCTGCCTTACCCTTCTACCCACCGTCTATGCCCATTCTTTCTTCCTTGTTCTCTGACCTAACGCCTTTTCTTTCTGTCCCTTCATGCAGTGAATCTGACAAGTAAAATTCTGCTTAAAATTCTTAATGGTCAAACTATTCCCCTGTGTTGTTTTGTTTGTTTTGCTGAGGGGGAAAAATAAATGTTGTTCCATCATTGTATCTACAAACACCTCCAGATCAGAGGTTAGCTGTGGGAAAGATTGCAGTGATGTGAGCCAGCTGCCTTTTCTAATGGAGTGACTTGGGGCAGCAGCTCAAGATCAAAAGAAGGGAGGAGGAAGTCAGAAGATAAGATCATTTTAAGCCACAGAACAAGTGCTTAGCTTTGCTAGTGATAGGGCACAGCTCGGCAAACCTCTGTGAAGGGACACTAAGAGAGAAAATTGCATTGACTTTTCCTAAGTACATCCTTCCTCAGTCAGAAATATGTTATGCTTAGATTAATTTACAGACATGGACGGATCCTAGCATCCTTAACAGATCAGAGTTAATTTTTTACTACATTTATATGAGAAAAACTAGACATTAAAAAATAGTTTAATTACTGCATGTAAATTTTGATGATTTATGTCTTGGTGCAATGTAGGCCTACAGATTCTTAATTTTAACTTTGTCTTACAGTTCTTTTGAGACAGTCTTACTTTGTCACCCACAATAGAGCACTGTGGCATCATAGCTCACAGCAACCTCAAACTCTTGGGCTCAAGCAAATTTTCTTGCCTTAGCCTCCTAAGTAGCTGGGACTACAGGCTCCTGCCATAATGCCTGGCTATTTTTAGAGACAGGGTCTCACTCTTGCTCAGGCTGGTCTTGAACCCATAAGCTCAGGCAATTCACCCACCTCAGCCTCCCAGAGGGCTAGGATTACAGGCATGAGCCACTGTGCCTGGCCTTCTCTGGGATTCTTTCATACCTCTGTTGAAGTTCCAGATGAATAAGTCGTTCTAGCAGAGCTTTTCATTGGTTTTTTTCATATAAGAATTGGCTTGGTTATGACAGCTTGGAAAACTTTTGATATCTTATGAACTTCATCCCTTTTCCTTGATATTCTGGCCAGCAAATATTATTGACTATGTGATGTACATAGTTTTATTGTAAGTGAATTGTCAAGAGGCTAACCTTGCTTGACCAGCATCAAGATCACAAATCAATTACTTTTTCTTTTCTTTTTGTGGGGAGGACGGGGTTTATATCAACTAAGGCTAACTTGGTCAAGTTTGTATTTCTGTAGTGAACAGCCTAAGAAATTGTACTTGCAACTTACCACTTTCTGTTAACCTCAGTGCTCCACCAGTGTGATGATGCATTCTGACCTTTTTAGACCCTCGAAATGTTCTCTAAATCTGTATGTTATTAGTATATTGGATCATAATTGTGTGTATATCTATTTTTTTTTTTTTTGTACTCAACATTGTCCTCAAGATGTAGCTAATACTCAGATTGTGCTAGAGACGTTGACTGTACTTTCTGCCTTACATGGTTTGGTGCAGCAGCCGTTTTAGTTGAGTTGGATCTGCTCGCTAGTCAGGCTCAAATCCCATCCTTCTATTAATATCTCTTGGCAAAGATAATTTTGGAGGAATGTAAGTTAAGATGTAGAGGCTCTTGACAGTTGTCTGCAATTTTTTTCATTTTCAAGAGGGAAGTAGAGTTGAAAAGTAATATTGCCTCCATTTTCTTGCCATCCTAAAATTAAAATATATGCACAAAGCAAAGGAAAGGATTTGGTTACGCAGATGTGTTTTTATCATTTGATAACCTTTTATAAAGGGATTGGAGTATATAATAATGTTTATCAGATTGTGCCTTTAAGTTATTTAAAATCTATTTACTAGTAGAACTTTGCCTATTAAAAAAAATTTAACCATATATGTTTTTTAGTGTTCAACTTTTGTTACCCTGTCATCTTCTATTAAAGGGAAATGAGAGATTTTTTGACTATTCATTATAAAAATTTTCAAACATACAAAAAAGTAATGATTCTGAGAAAGTCATTAACATTTTGCCATTTTTGTTTCTCTTTAATTTTTTCCTAAATTATTCTAAAGCATGTGGGTCATTACAAAAGTTTTGAGATACACAGCAATCAAGAAATGTAAAATCAGCAGTGCCCATAGCTCAGTGGGTAGGACGCTGGCCACATACACCCAGCCTGGAGGATTCGATTCCGGCCCAGGCCGACTAAACAACAACAACAAAAAAAAAAAAATAGCTGGGCATTGTGGCAGGCACCTGTAGTCCCAGCTACTTGGGAGATGGAGGCAAGAGAATTACTTAAAGCTCAAGAGTTTGAGGTTGCTGTGAGCTTTGACACCACGACACTCTACCCAGACCGACATAGTGAGACTCTGTCTCAAAAAAACAAATAAGGGCAGTGCCTGTGGCTCATTAACTAGTGCGCTGGCCCCATATATCAAAGGTCGCAGGTTCACACCCGGTCTCAGCCGAATTGCAAAACAGAAAAAAGCCGGGTATATGGCGGGCGCCTGTAGTTCCAGCTACTCTGGAGGCTGAGGCAAGAGAATCGCCTATGCTCAGGAGCTAGAGGTTGCTGTAAGCTGTGACGCCACGGCACTCTACCAAGGGCAATAAAGTGAAACTCTTTTCTCTACAAAAAGAAAAAAAAATGTTAAAAAATGAAAATTAAAAAAAAAGAAAGAAACCTTCCCAGTAAAACCCATAAGCTGAGCAAGTTGACACTTGCGTGGGTGAATCAGAAAACAAACTGTTGACTGTGTTTCTTAGGAATGAAATAATGGACCATAACACAGTCTGTCTCAAGACTTTCATAGTGACCTACTAAATTACACAAATGATGGCATTTCATCCCTAGGTACTTCAGAGTACATTTCTAAAAATTAAGGACATTTTCCCTTTCAGACTAATAATTCCTAATATTATCTAATTTCTATTTCATATTCAAATTTCTCCAGTTGGCCACAAAATGTCTTTTATAAATGGTTTGTTCAAAACAGAATCCAGTTAAGGTCCATGCATTGCTCTTGGTCATTTTCCCCTTCCTATTTTATCACAATAATGACTTGTTAAAGAGACTAAGGTGATGGTCCTGTAGAATGTCCTTCCTGTGGATTTCTCCAATTGCTTTCTCAGTGTATCCTTGAACATATTCCCCCATCTCTGTAATTCTTGTAGACTGCAGGTTAATATTGGAGTAAAGTTTTGATTAATTCATGTTAAAATTTTTTTGATCAGAATACTTTATAGGCGATTCTGTGAACTTCATACTGCATTATAACAGAAGGCACAGAATACTTGGTGATCCCATTATTAGGGATGATAAGTGATAGCATTGATCATTGGGTTAAAGTGATGACAGCTTGATCCTTCCATTATAAAGTTATACTTTGCTCCCCGTGACCAGCATATAATCAGAGATACTTTGATTCCCTGTCACCCAAGGAATTAAACATGAATTGATGATTCCTGTCTGTATAAATTTCATCATGAGGATTATAAAATAGTGATTATTCTGAATCTATATGTTTATTAACAGACATTCTTCTGTATAAAAGAGCTTTCTGAAAGGTATTGTTTTAATTAAAAACATGAACAGCAGCACATTCCTTAGGTTTCAAATGATTGTCTCTCTTTACTAAGGTCAGAACACCTGAACTCACTGTGACAGCTACAGTAAAAACATACACTACATCTTCTTTATTCCAACTTGTGAAGTGTGTTGACATTATGCTGCCTTTTATTTCTTATTCCACAGGAAGAAAGAAATCTTTATTGGTGTAAGAATAAAAATTGAACTGTGTGGGTATATTGAGATAATTGTGTAAAAAGAAGACTGTTTGAATGAGTTTCAAAAATGGATTATTTCTTCATTACCTAGCACTTTGTAATTAACTGTTCTTTTTTTTTTTTTATTTCAGGAAGCTGCCACTTTTGCTAGAGAGCAAGGCTTTGAGGTGAGTTAACCCACAATTGCACACTAAACAGATCCTAAAGGTTTTTTCTAGCTGATAATGAAGTTCTTTTGGACAGTGATTGATGTGCTATTATACTCTCAGAGCCTCGCAGCAGTTGCCATGGAAACTTGGCAGTCGTCATGGTTTCTTTGTTCTGCCAGCACAGTGTTATGACGCACTCTGCTAGGTCTGCACCCAACATCGCCTACAGATGTTATTTATTGAATTTTGAAAAGCCTCTTGGGAAGCCAAGAGGTTGGGCACGGTTTCAAGCTGCCTCTGCAGATATGGGGCCTGTCAGTTTGTTCAGTTAAAAAGCTACCTCATTAGCTGCATTACATTTCATAAGGATTCACTGCTAAAGCAGTGGTGGAGCAAGACTAAATAATGAAATATAATGTCGTTTAAATAATTTCAACCCTATCACATGTAGATTTTCATTATGCAAATTAATTTCCAAAAGGTTATACTTAACAGTTGTTGGGAACTGATTAATTTAAATCCTGCTCATATAAACTTCCTATTTGAACCTATTTTTTTCTTCTCTTCCCCCCCTTTTTTTGATAGCATAAAATATACATAAATTTTCTGAAATAAAATACCAATAACAGATTTAATTTCCAGGTTCTGGTTTTATTTTCCTGATACAAGTAATGATCCTATCAAGAGTCAAAATTCCATGTAGTTGCTGGCAAAACTGAGACAACAGTTAAGATGGTGTTTTTTATTTTGTGTTACATTCGTATTCCAATTGATTGTCAGAAAACACTAATATGAACCCAGGTTAAATGACAGAGAAATAACTGAGTTTATGAGGCTTGTATGACTATTGTATCTATTGAGCCAGAACTATGTGGAATGCTCTGTTCTGTACAGCAATTTAAAATGTTGTACGATAGTTTTTAAAAATTCAGTCTTAACTAGAGCTGTGGAATATCAGAATTCCCTACTTATTTGCATTCTCAGAATTGTCTATCATCTACAGCAGCTGTGAGCATTTGATTAGCTAGTATTAGTAAGCTCACTTTGAACTTTTTAGAGAAAGGTGTTGTGTGAATTTGTAATGTAACTGTTAACTTAAATGTAGTAAATGCGGATTCATTATTGAGCAACAAAGTGAGACACATGCATATTATTCGTATCATAGGACTTGACAAACCAAAGATAGAGCTTCCTCTTCATAGAGGATGACAATGAGCATGTGGTATAAGTACTCAAGTCCCAAGATTCTGTAAAAAAACTATTTCAGGGCAGGAAACTCTGCCATATAATACTGAATTATTGGGAAGTGTGATAGTTTCTTGGAAGTTTGCATTGTTTGTTTTACCAGATTCTGGCAAATCTAGGGTTGAGTCGCATGTAAAAAAAAGGATTTACAAAGGCTTTTTCCCCTAATTTGTTTTGCTTCATAACATACCAAACTGGTGATTATATACAGGACAAAATAAATCAGGAAAATATTCAGTTTAATACATTGACTGCCACACTTACAAAAAGAAAATTTTTCCTTGGGGCTAGTGTTTTATTACAAAACTTCAGAAATAATACATACATCAATAAAAAAGTGATATAAAAACTTGAAAGTTAGTCATGTAAAAGGTAATGTGAAAACTTGAAAAATAGTTTATAACTCACATGGCAGTTAATGTACAAAATCTACTGTTTTCATCATGAAACTATAAAGAAAAGTCAAGCTGGAGGCCACGCACAGTCTCGGCCGGACGAGGTGAGCGGATCACCTGAGCTCAGGATTTGGAAACCAACTTGAACAAGAGCGAGACCCCACCCCTAAAAGTAGCCGGATATTGTGGCAGGTGCCTGTAATCCCAGCTACTCAGGATGCTCAAGCAAGAGAATCACTTCAGCCCAGCAGTCTGAGGTTGCTGTGAGCTATGATGCCAAACACTCTACCAGGGGCAACAAAGTGAAAGTCTGTCTCAAAAAAAAAAAAAAAAAGTCAAGCTAGACATGGTGGCTCATGCCTATAATCCAAGCATTTGGGGAGGCCAAGGTGGGAAGATTGCTTGATGCCTGGAGTCTGAGACTAGCCTGAGCAACATAGTAAGCCCTGTCTTTACAAAAATAGAAAAATAACCAAGTGTGATGGCACATGCCTATAGTCCCAGCCCCAACTACTCAAGATTCTAGGGTAAGAGGATTGCTTGAGTACAGGAGTTTGAGGTTGCAGTGAGCCATGTTAATTCCAATGCACTTCAGCTTGGGCGACAGAGACCCTGTTTTAAAATAAAAAATCTCTTTCTCTCTCTCTCTCTCTCTCTCTCTCTCTCTCTCTCTCTCTCTCTCTCCATACATAGCTGTATAGAGATACACATGTATATGTATACATGTATGTATGTATATGTATAGGCTGGGCACGGTGGCTTACTCCTATAGTCTTAGCACTCTGGTAGGTCAAGGCAGGAGGATTCCTTGTGGTCAGGAGTTTGAGACCAGCCTGAATAGGGGGAGACCCGTTCCTATTAAAAACAGAAAAATTAGCCAGGCATTGTGGATATAGTCCCAGCTATTAGGAAGACTGAAGCAGAAGAATTGCTTGAACCCAGATGTTTGAGTTACTGTAGACTAACAGAGTGAGACTCCTATCTCAAAAAACTAATAATAATGAATGTATTAAATATATATGTATATGTATGTGTATATTATCTATTACGAAAAGTTTTCAGTCATTTTTTAAAGTTTTACTGATTTTAAGTTTTAATAGTAAAAATTAATACTGGTATATTTGTTGATTCATCAAAATCTCCATAGATAAAAGTTTATAGATTATAAATTCATACCTTGTCAGCTTACTATGTTACCATAAAAATATATTTTTTTTACTTGGCTCAGTGAGTAGGGTGCAAGCCATATACATCAAGGCTGGTGGGTTCAGGCAGCTAAACAGGCCTACTAAACAACAACAACTACAACCAAAAAATAGCTGGGCATTGTGGCCGGCACCAGTAGCCCCAGCTACCCAGGAGGCTGAAGCAAGACAATGGCTTAAGCCCAAGAGTTTGAGGTTGGCTCAGCGCCTGTGGCTCAACGAGCTAAGGCACCAGCCACGTACACCTGAGCTGGTGGGTTCGAATCCAGCCCAGGCCCGCCAAACAATGACGGCTGCAACCAAAAAATGGCCGGGTGTTGTGGCGGCACCTATAGTCCCAGCTACTTGGGAGGCAAAGGCAGGAGACTCACTTGAGCCCAGGAATTGGAGGTTGCTGTGTGCTGTGATGCTACAGCACTCTATCCAGGGTGACAGCTTGAGGATCTGTCTCAAAAAAAAAAAAAAAAGAATAGTGTATTCCAAGAGTTTGAGGTTGCTGTGAGCTGTGATGCTACGGCACTCTACCGAGGGCAACATAGTGAGACTCTGTCTCAAAAAAAAAAAAGAAAAAAATATATATATATAGGTTCTATAAAATAGCAAATTTTGCAGATACTTGGAAGTATAACATGTTGCATAACAAATAATCATGATCCTATAATACCTAGATAATAGTTTTTAAAAAATAGTTTATTAAGCTTGTATAATTTATAAT
>CAUYON010090263.1:0-39734 GCA_963573935.1 Arctocebus calabarensis
AAATAAATAGTAGCATTGTAATTTCTGGAGACTTCAACAAACCATTGTCACAGCTGGACATATCATCACAGCAGAAACAATGGACTTACATGGTACTCTCAAATAAATTGTGGTACATGTATACCATGGAATATTACACAGCCTTAAAGAAAGATGGAGACTTTAACTCTTTCATGTTTACGTGGATGGAGCTGGAACATATTCTTCTTAGCAAAGTATCTCAAGAATGGAAGAAAAAGTATCCAATGTACTCAGTCCTACTATGAACAGCTAATTTATAGCTGTCATATGAAGGGTATAACCCAACTATAACACAAGAATATGAGGAAAGGGGCAAGGGTGGGGGGCGTTGGGGTGGAGGGAGGGTAATTGGTGGGGTCACACCTATGGTGCATCTTAGACAGGTACAGGCGAACCTTACTAAATGCAGAATACAAATGTCTTCATATAATAACTGAGAAAATGTCAGGAAGGCTATGTTAATCAGTTTGATGAAAATAGTTAAGATTGTATATGAAACCAGCACATTTTACCCCTTGATTACACTATTATACAGAGCTATGATTTAATAATAAAGACAATAAAAAAATTGCTGTTGAGCGATTATTAGGTTAATAACTCAAATAGGATAGAAATTAAAAGATTTTTTTTAACTCCTTGACAAGCAAACAAAAGCTATCAAAATGTATGGGATTCAGCAAAACCATTGCTAAGGGGGAAATTCATAGACTTAAATGCCCACGTCAAAAGGACAGAACGATCCCAAACTAATAACCTAATGTCATTTCTCAAGGAACTAAGAAAAAAAGGAAGACAAATACTCAGAACCAGTCTATGAAAATGAATAAAAGAATGTCAAGCAGAAATGAATGAAATGGAATACAAAAATTAATCTGAAAGATAAAAAAAGCCTGAAATTGTTTCTTTGAAAAGATAAACAAAATTGTTTGACCTCTTATACATTAAGCAATAGAAGAGACATGATCCAAATTTGCCCAATCGGAAATTAAAAAGGCAATATTATATCTGATACCATAAAAATAAAAAACATATTTGTGAATGCTATTAAAATATCCACACATGTAAACTAGAAAATATAGAGGAAATGGACAAATACCTGGAAACACTTATCCTCCCCAAGTTCAATCAGGGTAACATGGAATTCCTGAAAAGACCAATAAGAAACAGTAAGACTGATGCAATAATACAAAATTCTTCCAGCAACAAAATAATGTCAGAACTGATGGATTCACAGCTGACTTCTACCAGAACTACAAAGAAGAGCTTATACCCATACTATACAAATTATTACACAATATCAAGAAAAAGGGAATCCTTCCCAACTCATTCTATGAACCCAGTATCATCTTGATACCAAAGCCAAGAAAGGACACAATTAAAACAAAAAACTACAGGCCAATATCCCTTATAAATATACATGCAAAAATTCTGAATAAAATGCTAGCAAACCAAGTACACCAGCATATCAAAAAAAACAAACAAACAAAAAAAAACACTAAAACCAAGTGAACTTTATGCCATGGATGCAATGATGGTTCAAAATATGTAAATCAATAGAGTGATTCACATAAATAAAAAGTCATAAATAAGAAGCAAAAACAAAGAACATATGAACATCCGAATAGATGAAAAGACAAGAGACAAAATCCAGTACTCACACATGATAACAACCCTCAACAAACTAGGCATAAAAGGATCAATATCTCAAAAGTATCAAAGCCACATCTGACAAACCCACAGCCAACATCACAGTTAATGGAGAAATGATGAAAGCACTTTCCATAAGAACAGGAATAAGGCAAGACTTTCCACTATTACCACATCTGTTCTACATAGCGCTGGAAGTCTTAGCCAGACCATTCAGGAAAGATAAATAAATAAGGAAAAATGAGGTCAAAGTATCGCTTTTTGTTAATGATATGTTCTTCCATCTAGAAAACCCCAAAGAGTCTAGCAAATGTCCTAGAAGTGATAAATAAATTAAGTCAAGTCTCAGGTGACAACATCAATGTACACACATCAGTAGCATTTCTATATGCCACTAATCAAAGACTCAATAACATTCACAATAGCTATAAAGAAAATACACAGGCATACACTCAACCAAGGAGGTGAAAAATCTCTACAAGAACTATGAAACACCAAGGAAAGGAATCACAGATGACATAAAGAAATTGAAAACATATCATGCTCATGGACTGGTAGAATCAGCATTTTTTAATAGTCCATACTGCCCAATTACAGATGCAGCAAAATCTCCATCAAAATACCAATGTCATATTACCCAGATCCAGAAGAAATAATTCTATACTCCCCTTGGAAGCAGAAAAGAGCTTGAATATACAAAGCAATCATAAGCAAAAAGAAAATTCCAGAGACATCCCATTACCAGACTATAAACGATACTTCAAGGTTATTGTACCCCAAACAACACGATATGGGTACAAAATTAGGGACATAGGCCAATGGAACACAAGATAAAACATGTATATCTAAGGCCATCTGTCTACAACCAAATGGTCTTCAACAAAGCAGATGACTATATACCTGGAGAAAAGATGCCTGATTTAATAAATAGTGCTGGGAAAATTGGATAGATATGTGAAGAAAAATGAAACAGGACCCCTATCTCTCACCAGTTACAAAAACTAATTCAAGACGGATAGAATACTTACCTACCTAACAGGTACAATGAACAATATTCTAGTGATGCCCATGTTTATGGCCCTGAATAAAGCATTCTAAAGCTATCCAAGTAACTAAAACCTTTGTACTCACTTAATATTTTGAAATAAAAATAACTTATAAAAGAGATCAAGTAAGAGTGTTGGCCCTTGGGTTTCAATTATAAAAGGCATGAAACCATGAAAATTCAGGAAAAACTATTTCACATATAGGTAAAGAATTTATGATGGCGTTCCCAAAGGGAATTGCAGCAACAACAAAAATAAATAAATAGGATTTGACTAAATCAAAAACTTCTGGATGGCAAAGAAAATAATCAACAGAGCAAATAGACAACCAAAAGATTGGGAGAAAATATTTGCAACCTACATATTTAATGAAGAGCTAATATCCAGAATCTACAAAGAACTTAAGCAAAATGGCAAGACAAAAAAAAAAAAAAAGCCCATTAAAAGGTAGTCAAAAAGACATGAACATAAGCTCTTCAAAGGAAGGTAGACAAATGGCCAATAAATGTATAAAGAAATTCTCAATGTTACTAATCATCAGGGAAAAGCAAATTAAACCAAATGAGATATCGCATCACCTATCTCCAAAATTTATCTTCCTTTGCTGTCCAGAAGCTTTTTGATGTAATCAAAGTACTCACTTTGACTAAATAAAAGTCCAAAGACAATAGATGCTGGCATGGATACAGAGGGACAAGAATGCTTATACACCGTTGGTGGGATGGCAAATTAGCACAACCTCTATGGAAAACAGTGGGAGATTTTTCAAAGAACTAAAAGTAGACCTACCATTCAATCCAGCAATCCTACTACTGAGTATCAACCCACAGGAAAAGGAGTTATTGTATCAAAAAGGCACCTGCTCTAGAACACTTGAATGTTTCTTTCAGCACAATTTACAATGGCAAAGATGTGAAATCAACCCAAGTGTACATCCATTCCCAAGTGGTAGTGAAATGTGATATATGTGTATGTGTGTGTGTGTGTGTGTGCACATTCTGTGTACACCATGGAATACTTTGGTTAAATCAAAAAGCTCTGGACAGCAAAGGAATCTAGAATATAGTTCAGAGAACGGTTTAGAATTTAGGAAAAAGGCTTTAAAAAGAGGGGAGGATATTAGGATTATTTAAACCTGACAAGAAGAGCTAAAATGAAGTTCAATTACATTAGTTGATATTTGGAGATTTGCAAGGGTGGTTGTACAAAGCAGACCGTCTCCAGCCTTTTTTGTGTCTGTTTGCAAGGTATTCCTGGAAAAGGTCACATTTACTTGGTATATAGCATAATCAGAGGAGGGTGCTCAAGACTAGATTCTGCCATAAGGCTGTAACACTCCTAAATTCTACCCTGCCACCAAGGCCTGAAAGAGTCAATAGATTATCACACCTTGACCTATGGTTGGCTTGGAGGATTCATATTGCTGTGTTGGTGCTGTCACCAAGGAAACAGGCTGGACAACGGATTGTAAGCTTGAAGCTTGCAGGAGGTGGCCCTCCCCATATGCGTCCGGGAAAAGGCACCACACAACCTCTGCAGCTGCTATTTATTGAGAACAACTCCCCTCCCCTACACCCACCCCCACATTGGAATTCCACAGCTGAACAATTTCCAACTGCCAACTGTTCCTTAAAGTCTAGTGATTGCTTGTATGTTTCCAAAAACTGCCACTTTGTCTCTGCAAGCCTGCTGTCCTGGTTCCTACACATCATGCTGCATAGGTTGCTACGTAGGTTGTTACATAGTTCACTACATATGTTGTTCACTACATATGTTGTTACATAAAATTAATACATTAGGCAGGGTTCAAAAATGTATGATCAATCTAATGAATGAAAGACTGAAATAAAAGAAGGAAATAACTAATTACTGGATCTGAAAATACTGGACTAATTTGTTAAAGGATGTGCTTGTGGACATATATACATATATATATTCTATGTACAGTTTATGCGTCACTAACTTCAGAAAAATAAAGGCTATAAATTTACCCCTAATCTCTTGAAGTTCTAATTACATACGTTGATTTTATACTTATTTCAGTTTTGTGTATATTAAATAATGAATTATAGTTTTAATTATTTGAGTCAGCCCCTATGACTGAAAATGCTGAAGGTCGACTTTAAAAACAATTTTGCTACTTAATATTTTTGAAACTAAATAAGGGTAAAAGAACATTAGGTTTTATATCTGGATTAATGTAAGGCAGAACCACTCTGTAGATAACACGTATTTCAGGATCTGTGTGATGCTGACGGTATAAGTGTCTAGGTATAAGCAGAAATTCCAGGTGGGATTTCAGACTTTTGAGGTCTAAGTTAAGTGCTCTGCAGAGTAAAAAGGACTCTGGTGATATTGGGATTACAGAGGAAACAAACAGAAAATTTCACTCAGACAGACATATGATATGAAGAAAGGGTGAAGTTGGAAATGGGATGGCAGGGGAGTGCAGAGGGACCCCGATGGCCCAGGAGGGGCAGAAGATTCTGCTGGGCTGGTGGGGGGGAGGGGCCATGACCACCTGCTCCCCCTGTTTACCCATCCCCCACCCTCGGACCTCGTGACTCTCCTGTGCTGTGTGATTCAGGCCTGGGACCACAACCAAGGGTGGGGGCATCCTCAGCGCTCAGTTCCTTCAGGCAACCCTGGTATTCAGACAACGGAGAACACTCTGCTTTCTGAACAACCATACTGAGTAGTTGTTGAGCTTCAGCTCAGTTTTCTATGATAGGAAACTGACGCATTTGGGGTTTATTTTTGAACTTGCGTTATCTGGTGCTGAAACCATTTTTACCAACCTTCTGGAAAAAATAGACATACAAAAGGTTAGGAACACCCAAAAGAGATCATTTATTGCTGGCTCCCATTTCTATTTCCACCTTCATGTGAGTGCGTTTGGTTGGCTTAGAGAGTGACAGAACATCCAGGGGAAGAGGGTGGCAAGCCTGGGGGTTTAGGAGGACATTTTAGGTTCATAGGCTGCCGATCCAGGTATAGTAGAGAGTTCCAGGACAAAACCCTAACCTCAGTGTTTTGTTGTTGTTGTTGTTGTCGTCATTGTTATTGTTCTGAATTGGCATCTTTAGAAAGTGGGGGTTTTCTAAAGAAGTCTTTCCTGATACTTGATCATTGCATCCCATGTCATTTGTCACTAGAACAAGCCTTCCTGCCTGCTGGGCCGATCAGGAGATGAACGTTAAGAGCCTCCAACTTCTGTCTCCAAGGTACAGGGTCCTCTGAGGAAGCAGGTGTGACTTTTGGCTTCTAGTTCTGCGTCCTCCTTGAGCACAGGGCTTTTGAGAACATCAACTGGGGATTTCAAAGACAAAATCCTCCTTTGAGTTTTTCAAAGAAAAATGTTGGAAATAGTATATTACTTTTAAAAACTGATAAAAGGAATGTTTCTATTAATTAAAAAAAAAGACGAGTCACATTATTCTTGGATAATGGATGTCTGAGCTTCTTAGAAGAGGGAAAGAGGTGAGCCCCAGCCTCTCATTCTTTTCTTTGGGTTCTCAGGGTCACAGGGCCAAGAGGAGGAGGAAAGGTGGAAGAATGAATGATAAATTTCTGTCCATTCCATCTGCCTTTGGTTCTCCAAGGGTGAGCATCCCTGTTCCCTCCATGACACGTAAGAGCCATGATTTCTGAGGATGTCACTTGCTCAATACAGTCTCTCTGGAAAAAAACAAAAATAAAAAGAGCCTTCAGAGAAAGGCTCACAGGGGGACAATTAGGCCTGAGACACTTCTAAGTGTCCCTGCTCTGCCCACCTGTGGGGATGAAGTGATGGGCCTGGACAGTGGGGTTGCCCGGTAGATGGCTATGGGAGATGTCAAGGAAGGAATAACAGAACTGGTGTCTCTGGTGTTTGAACAAGTACTTTGACTTCCTGGGTGCTCAGATTCCCTTCTGAGGTAACCAGTGATATCTGTGCCTCACAGGGTGGTTTTGAGTAGCAGCGTGTGGGACAGTGAATGTGAAGGCACTCTATAAATGAAGCTACATACACAAGTGAACCTTGTTGACGTTAGTATTGACCAATTGACCTTGTCTTCTGCTTGACCTTGTTCACTCTTTGGAGTTTCATATCCCAAAGGTCTTCCGTAGAGCGACTCCCGTATGATCCCTCTGCTTCTGCCTTCTTTATGTACAACCTGCTCTCCTGGTTTCCCGGGTTGGAGAATTTGCCAAATAGAAGCAGAGGAAAGAAGGGCGCTGCTTTCTGCTCTGGAAAGATGGTTAATCTCCCCACTTCTTTCCTGGGCCTTTGAAAAGCGTGTTCTACGCATTTTGGGGATTCAGTGCACCCACCTGCCTGGGAGGGGGTAGCTATAGGACTAAGTGTGTGAATGAAGGGGAGAGGATGCAGAGCAGTTGGTGCAGTCATGGATGAGGGAAGTGGGGGTGCAGCAGGCTTGGTGAGGCCCCTCCTGCGGGGCCAGCAGGCTCTCCTCCCTGCTCCTGGTCCTGGCTACAGCTTTGAACCTCCTGCCTATCCGGTACAGCCCCCTGGGCCAGCATCACAATGGCGTCCACACACGTCAGCTGTAATGTCCAGACCCCATCTGTGATGTGTAATACGGCAGAAGAGCTGCTGAAGCCACGCAACTACAGTTTCAGAGTCCCTGGAAGATGCTGCTCCTTCTGTGTTCCTTTTCACTGCTGCGGTTTCCTGACAGTCATTACTCCCTCTGACCTCTGCACTCTCTGCAAGCCCCCCAGAGAACTACTACCGTCCCCTCTGCCTGAGTCCCCTCAGCCTCCACCCTCAATCCTCTCACATAACCTGAGGACCTCCTTACACAACTTAATCTCACCTCTGGGTGACCAGAGCCTGTTCCTCCCTAGGATTCCAAATTCCCCATGGACCGTCCTCCACCCAGCCTCTTGCCTTACCCCCTTTCCCACCACACTGCACTCAAGGAGCAGAGCCTGTTCTCTGACCAGCGGCTACTTTCTCTCTGACTACCATCCTTTTATTTGACCCCAGTCTTCCCCTATTGACTCCTCACCAAATTTATCCCAGGGAGTGGATCCCATTGATTCCCATGCCCATCATCTATCTCACACTGCCAACCCTGCCTCCTTCACCACCAGCAGATGGCACTTCAGCTGTGACTCAATCTATTAATAAATCCAGTTCATCTTGCTTCAGCCTGTTCTGGAGATGTTCTTTCTAGGTAGCACTGATTAATTGCCCACTTATGCCCCAACAATCAGAGGCACTGACCCTTCAAGCCTTGAAATGTTATAATTCTCCTGGTGGTAGCCTCCTGGCAAGGACTTGCTTCCCTCCAACTTTCCACAAGGTGATTTCAAACAAGAACTTCTTGCTCCCCGCTCTTCTGAGATCTCTTTTGCAGGAGACCTGCAGTCAACCTTGTACTATCTGGTTATCTCTTTTTGCCCAACTCGGATCTTCTGGTATTTGTGGAGAGACAAGTTAAAAAGAAAAGTGATTTTCTGAAGTGGAAGGATAAGGAAAAGAAAATGAGATCTTCTCCAAAGCAACTTAGGTCAGACTACCAACTGAATTTTTCAGGAAAAATGTTAACATCAATTGCCAAAAGCATGACTCAGCAAATTTCTTTCCGCTTTAGACCAACAAAGGCAAGCCAGAGGAGAGCAGCCCCGTGTGCATGAGCAGTCCCATGTTCGAAGACCTTCAAGGATGATTTTTATTTGTTTGTTTTTGAGACAGAATCTCACTCTATTGCCCTAAGTAGAGTGATATGGCATCATAGCTCACAGCAACCTCAAACTCTTGGGCTCAAGCAATTCTCTTGCCTCAGCCTCCCAAGTAGCTGGGACTACAAGTGCCCACCACAATGCCAAACTAGTTTTTCTATTTTTATTACAGATGGATTCTCACTCTTGCTCAGGTTGATCTTGAACTCTTGAGATCAGGAGATCCACTCACCTTGGCCTCCCAGAGTGCTAGGATTATAGGAGTGAGCCACAGGGTCCAGCCTTCAAGGATGATTTAAAGCAAAATTATATCCAGCTCTTCTGGTGTCTCCTATCTTTGCCTAACACGTCCCCGCACTCTATTGTCCTTGTCCCAAGTGGCTGTTTCTCAATCTGTGTTCATCTGTAGAATCTCAAGTACCTTCACAGCCAAAGAAGTGTGTTTTTAAATAGCCTCAACCTCTGTCCTTGACTCAAAACCTGCCTGAATCTCAGTCTCTAACCCTCACTCAAGTCCAAGGCCCCATTTCAATCCTCACTCCCAGTCCTATCGCCTGGTCCTCTATCCCAGATTAGGCTAGTGGGTTTCTGTAAACCCCATAATGAGGCACGGTATCATGTGTCATCTGAAATTCACCACCTGGGATGGGATGTGTTGCAGAAAGAACAGGAAATGGTGTGGGGTTTTCCTCTGTGATCAAAAAATCTCAGGAAAACTTCTCCCCTCCAATTTTCCATCTTACATTGTTCAACTAGTTCTCCAAGGTCTATGTTCCAATTTCTATCCTTCCTGAAGATTTTTCTCTCAACAGTAAGCTTGAGAAGAATATAGAGCACCACTTTCAAAAGAGACTCTTCCAACACCAGTGGGGACTTTTGTTGCTGTTAAATCCACAGAGAAGAAATTCTAGAGATATGTGAGCCCAGGTGCCATCACAGACTCTCATGAAATTCTTTATTTCAAGGTCAAAGCAGCAAAAACATAGAGAATTTTCTATTGCTGAAATCTGAAAACGTCCAAGAGAGATGGTCAGAAATGCTTCTACTTAGAAAGGATGCAAAGAAGGATCAGGGGCACAGTCTGAATGAAAGGGTGGGAACAACAAATTGCAAAGACAAGATCCTATATTCCCTTAGAAGAAGCTTTAAAGCCTTCACTAGGAAAAGGTGAGAACAGCAAATTCAGTTCCCAGTCAGAATTATCCCCTCCTGGCCTCCTCGTTTGTGGGCAAAAGAGGACAGGGAGGCCTAAGGCAATCGCCCTCCAACACTAACCATTAGCTTACAGAGAGCACCCTAACAGTGGAGGATGGCAGACAGAACTTTTATGACCTCCCCCACAGCATAGACAAGCCAGTGAGAAACACACTGTACCAGCCAATAGACGCAGTCAAAAGCTGCCCACAGGGCAAGGTGAGGATAGACATGAGGCAATGGATGAGAAAGTAAGTTACAGGAATGGAGTAGAAAAGTTTTAGGGCAAAAGGATGAAGAAATAGTACATATTTCCACTCGCAGCACGTCCAGGGAGACATTCAAGGGCAGAGAAGCTCTGTGCTCTTCAATTACAATGTGCAATAACTTGACAACCAGCAAGTTCGAAAACTCCCCAGTGATAAATGTGAACACAAATAAAATATAATAGAAACTACCCTGACCACTGAAAGTTTCCCAATAAGATTATCAGTTTCCCAAGAGCCTAAATCATCAGACTTTCCAAATTAGACTTTGGGTGAATTAAAAGTTTAGAGAATGGAGGGTAGCCAAGTTCAAAGCCAATCCATTGATATGTGCCTTGTCTTAGATAACTTGACTACCAAGCCCTTACTGACCCACTCCCAGGACATCTCCCCAGGGGCTGCATGTCTACTTGGAGGATAAAGGGATTGGCGTAGAGCCGTAGCAGGACAGGTGGATCCCTAAGAATGACTTATGAGGCTTGGCAGCTAGGGGGCCGGCCACACACCAGGACTGGTGGGTTTGAACACAGCATGGACCTGCCAAACAACAATGACAACGGCAACAAAAAAATAGTGGCTGAGAGGCTGAGGCAAGAGAATCGCTTAAGCCCAAGAATTTGAAGTTGCTGTGACGCTATGATACTCTAATGAGGGCAACATAGTGAGACTGTCTCAAAAAAAAAATAATAATGTTTATGAAAGTGCTAGGAAGAGAACTCCTCACCGAGCAGCAGGCATTGGTGGAGGGAATGCAGGGCTGGGAACATCCCAACTCAGAAGGAAGAACCACCTAGCTCAAGACAAGACTTTAGAGGAGACACTTGGAAGCAAATCATCCACAATTTTATCACAGAAGGTATAGCCTCTTCCTGAAAACCATTTTAGAAAACCAAGGAATCACTTTTGGTATTGGAATAAAATGCAGAGGACCAGAAATTACTCTGGAAAAGGGCAGCTTCCTGACATCACCTGTGCAGAACAGAGGCCTAGACTACTGAAACTTGGAAAAATATGGCAGTGGAAAGTTCCAAGAGAAGAAACTGGGCTGTAGCCATAAAATAGATATCACCAACCCTGAAGAGCCCTTACATCCCCAACTCCTCATAAGACAGAGCTACAGGTATAGGCAGAGCCCATCCAGGGCCAGCCCTTCAATGACTTTACAGAAGCGACACACACCAAGACTTGCAGTCAAAAAGATGCCTTTGCTGACTAGCATTTTCTTACAAGAATTGAGTGGATCATAGAAAAGGACAGATAGCCCCAGAGAGGTGTGTCAATTAAGCACTAGCCTCTGGGTCAGGAGCATTCCCCACCCATGCCCGACAGAGAGCCTGTGCTCCATCCAAGCTCCACCTGTGCTCTTGAAGTTGGCCGAGTTCTCCTGGCCACCCCTACCCCTGCTGAAAATACTGTGTAGCTACTCTCTAGACAGAAGAAGCTTCCCAAGCACTTCCAGAGAGGGAAATTCACTCCCCTCAAATAATTCATTCCTTACTAAAAACATTGACTCTCTCCGTGAAACTATCGATTCTTCTCAATACTTTTTCTTTAATTGAAAAGCAAATTTATTTCAGGTTATTGTGAAAGTACAAACAACAAGGTCAAAATATTTGATTTTGTTAGGTAGAATTCCTCTTGTGGTTATGTCCCACACTCAAAAGATATGCCAAACATCCCCACACCTTGCCCATTTAGAGAGCACCCCACCATCGTCCCTCTCCCCCTCTTTGGTTACACTCACCCCCAACTGAATTGAATTTAGTGTTTCTCCTATATGGGCATGCATTAAATCATCTACTGGCTCCATATTAGTATTGATACATTGGGTAATTGCTTTTCCATTCTTGTGATACTTTTCAAAGAAGAATGTGTTTCAATTCAATCCAGGATATACAAAAAATGTGAAGTCACCATTTTTTTTATGTACCACAATTCATTAATCCATTCCTAAGTTGATGGGCATTTAGGTTGTTTCCATGTCTTGTTGATTATAAATTGATCTGTAGTAAACAATTTAGCGCAATTGTCCTTATGATAAAATGATTTTTTTTTCTGAGTAGATGCCTAGTGGTGGCGTTGTGGGGTCTAACGAGAGATCTAATTTGAGTAACTTGAGGATTCTCCATACTTCTTTCCAAATAGGCTGTATTAGTGCAGTCCTACCTGTAAAAGTGTTCCACTCTCTCCTCATCCATGGCAGCATCTGCAGCTTTGGGACTTTGTGATGTGGGCCATTCTCTCTGAGGTTACATGATAACTCAACGTGGTTTTGATTTGCATTTCTCTGATAATTAGGGAGGATGAGCATTTTTTCATATGTTTCTTAGCCATTCTTCTGTCTTTCTTAGAGAAGGTTCTAATTATATTTCTTGCCCAGTGATAGATGGGGTTGTTAGCTCTTTTTTACTTTTGTTAATTAATTTTAGTTGTCTGTAGATCCTGGCTATTTACGAATTTGTCACGTGGGGCATGTTCATGTATTAGGTTAGCATACTTGGATATAGACGGTGTGGTTTCCTTACTGCAAAATCACCTTAGGGAAGTGGGTCACCTCCCACAATATTTTTTTCAGGTTGGCTGGATTGATAACACTTGCAAAGCAAAATGATCACCCAGCTGTCAATGGCAGGAATGTTCAGGAGTCTTCCAGTTACCTCCCAGGGTAGAATAAAGCTAAGAGCAAGGAAATGATGTCTTAGAGTGAGTAGGAAAGAAAAAAAATGAAGAAGAGAAAGAATGACCTTGCTGGGGGAACAAAGGTATTTATGCCCCATTCTGATCATCTCCTGACCCTGTCCTCCTCCCCACTTTCTAAATCTAATTTGAGCATCACTCTCTTGAGGTTGATCCTGGCACTGCAGAGCTTACTGAGGCCATTTGGCAGAGTGTACATGTCACCACCATTTGGGTACTAAAGCTGTATCTGCAGGGCTGATCTCAGGCATGGCAGCCCCTTGGTGCCTTCCTTCCATCTGTTCTTGATGGTAGATCTTGCCCTTAGTGCTGACAGTTCACCAATCAGTTGCCACCTTTGATCTTCATGGACTTGGTGGAGCCATAGTAGATATTCCTCAGAATACTTGATCTAGTGGTGAGTTCTGGACAGATATTTGGGGAGCTTTACAGAATGTTATTTTTTAACAAGTCTGAGCATACACTCCCCTTCAAACAGAGATCTGGAGAGAAGACAACTCTACTTGTATACACTGGGGCTCAAAATGGATTTTTTTTTTAACTCACCACCTCTGGTATATGGAGCCAGCACCCTACTCCTTTGAGCCACAGGCACAACCCTGGGATGAATTTTCTAGAGAACATCGAGGCAGTATTTTCCAGAAAAATTTGCGAATTCTGGGTGTCAGAACAAAAACAAATGTCCTCTACAACCCCTTTATTGTACTTCTATATCCTTGTCCAGAGTTATGCTATTGATCTTGCAGTGTCTGACACACAGAGTTTCTGAGAGAATATAGAGTCTAGGGAAGACCTGGGAGGGACAGAATGTGGGATGGAGCCAAGCACAAGGAACTTGAAGCAGAGATGGAGAAGTAATGAGGCAGCACTGGCCATGTGGACAGGTCAGCCAATAACCTGGCCTCTCCATTTCTCTGACTTCCCATCTTAGGATCCTTTACCTTCATTCCAATTTAGTTACTGCCATACACAGAACTTAGCATGAGTACCACCTCCAGCATCTATAATAATGGACTTGACTTCCCACTGTTTGACGTCATCCCTCTATTCTTTCATGTGGCCTCGATTCATCACTTTCTCAACTCCAGGCCTTTTTTCTACTTACTCATCAATTTACTAAGTTTTATCTTCATTTTCTCCCTTGCCAAGGCAGACTTCAGGTAACCACTGTATAAAAAACTCCATGTCACATAGACCTCTCCATCCCTCTTCATTCTTCCTATTTGGCAAAATCCTAGCTCTCTGACTTTTCCAGAAATGCCTTCCTTTAAGTGACTTATCATTATTGGACAAGGTTTCACAAGCCTATTGGTACTACAATAAAATTCACAGATGCCCCCATCACTACCTGGAAATAATTCACCCATTTGTTCTAAAAATAATTGTTTGGTACTTACTAATATTAAACAAAACAGAGCTTAGCTCATGTTCTTTAGTCCACTCTCTCTCACACGCTACTCAAATTTATTTCAAAATTTTTATACTTTGCTCAGACTGAGACCATCTCTATTGCATCAACAGAACTCAACCATTTGCAAGGTCTAGAAGCCATTAAAATGGGACTTTTTTCCAGCAATAAACCTTTCAAAAATTATATCCATCACTCCTTTCCTTCTTTTTTGTTACATAGAAAGAGATTTCCCTTAGATAAGCAAGAAGGCTGACTAGAGACTTGGTTGCCAGGTCATCCTAGAGAGAAATAAAGGTTTTAGATAAAGGAGAGTGGGGTAAAGGGCACAGCTGAGGTCTTGTATGAGGGGGAAATTAAGAGCCTGCTAAAGATTTCCTGGAAATAAGTTGCAGAGCAGAACAAGAAGAAAAAAGATATTGGTGGAGATCAACCCTGGAGAAAATGAGAACCTGTTGCCAAGGGTAGATGGGGGTTTTGTTTCTCCTTCCCTCTAAACCGCTTGGGAGCTTTTCTGTCCTCATAAGCCCAACGGCTGCTGTCACCTGGTCTGGGAGCTTCTGGAAAATAAGGCATAAGGCTTGGCGCCTGTGGCTCAACGGGCTAAGGCGCCAGCCATGTAAACCTGCACTGGCGGGTTCGAATCCAGCCTGGGCCCACCAACCAACAATGACGGCTGCAACCCAAACAAAAATGGCTGGGTGTTGTGGCAGGTGCCTGTAGTCCCAGCTACTTGGGAGGCAGAGGCAGGAGACTTGCTTGAGCCCAGGAACTGGAGGTTGCTGTGAGCTGTAATGCCACAGCACTCTATCCAGGGTGACAGCTTGAGGCTCTGTCTCAAAAAAAAAACAAAAAAAAACAAAAAAAAGAAAAGAAAAAGAAAATAAAGCATAAGACTTCTAGCCCCCTAGACAAGAATAGAAATTTTTTAAAGAAGACAGACATATGGCCAAATAAACATGAAAAAATTTAAATTAAAACCACAATGAAATGTCACCCTGTTAAATTGAGTATTATTTAAAAAATCAAACAACTGTAGACTATGGCATGGATACAGAGAGAAAAGAAATCTTACATCCTGTTGATAAGATTGCAAACTAGTACAACCTTTATGAAAAATAGTATGAAGATTTCTTAAAGAACTAAAAGTAGACCTACCATTTTATCCTGCAATCTCACTACTGAGGATACTCCCAGAGGAAAAGAAGCCTTTGTATCAAAAAGACATCTGCACTCAAACATTTATCGCAGCCCAATTCACAATTGAAAGATAGATGTGAAATTAACATAAGTGCCCATAAATTTATGAGTGGATTAAAAAGATGAATTGTCATAAAAATTAATGAATTAATATCTAGTATAACAATTTGGTAGGAACTGGAGACCATTACCCTAAGTGAAGTACCTCAAGAATGGAAAAACAAACACATATGTACTCTCTAATAACTTGGAACGAACCGATGTGCACACATTGGCACAGAGGGAAATAAAATCATTGTAGATTGAGAAGAGGTTTGGCAGGGGGAGGGCAGGGGAAAAACCTAGCTGGTCATTCTAACAATGAACACTATTTGGATTATAAGCATGCTAATAGCCCTGACTCAACATTACTGAAGGTATTCATGTAACGAAAACATTTGTATCCCCTTAATATCTTGATATTTTGAAATTTTCAAAAATGATAAATTTGAGGCAGCACCCATAGCTAAGTGGGTAGGGTGCCAGGCACACATATACTTAGGCTGGCGGGTTCAAACCTAGTCCAAGCCAGCTAAACCACAATGACAATGCAACCAAAAAGTAGCTGGGTGTTGGGGCGGGCACCTGTAGTCCCAGCTACTTGGGAGGCTAAGGCAAGAGAATCGTCACTTAAGCCCAAGAGATTGAGGTTGCTGTCTAAGAAGATGAGGTTGATGTGATGCCATGACACTCTACCCTGGGTGACATAGCAAGACAGAGTCTCAAAAATAAATAAATAAATAATTTTGAAAAGTACAGGGCCCTAAGATTTTCAGTTCAAGCAAGAGGTCTGTAATAACAAGTGTCTGTGACAACATTTGTTTACATCACTGGACAGATATTCTTTGAGTCACAATAATAGCTGTCACCAAATGAGGTTTTGTGGGTTTAACTCATAAAGCAGAGAAATGTTTAGTTTATGAACCATCTCAAGCTCCAAAGATATTTTCCAGGAAGACACTGCCCCCATATACATAGATTTGTTATTTATTTAAGCTTATTTATTTGTATTTTTTTAACTCTTTGAGTTTACTTAACAAGGCACATCCGTTATATACATTCCATAGATGATGACCTTTCTAGTATTGTCTATATTTTCCCAGAGATTTGTTATGTTGACAAGGAGTCTAGACTGGCCCATCTGCCTTCTTTTCTTTCCCTAGAGCCATTTCCCAGTAATTGGGGGTAAAAGTGAAATCAGTTGATTTCATTCATTCCTTGCAACTATTAACTTCTAAAATAAAATTGTGAAAAACACCTTAGTAATTTGAACACTGTGTGTTTGGGATTATCGATGCAACAACTTCACACACTTTAATACGTAAATGGAGTTTCAGTTTGAGGGGGTGGATGGCTGCTTCTTTTTTTTACCCAGGATACAATGTATATCAGGAGGAACTATTCACTTTGCTAATCCCTGAATGCTCATTTCAAGGTTCAAAGAGCAAAAGATTAGGTGACTCATTACGGGAATAACTCACACCAGCAGAGTTCCTGTATAAATGAAGTTGTATTCAAACCTATCAACATAACTTCTTGCCTATGTGCTTCATCAGGTCAATGTGATCCTGGAATGGTCTAGAATTTGGAAGTGAATGCAATGAAGATAAACAAAAAACAACTTCATCTACTACAGCCTGTGAACAACTACAGCTACACTATGGAATGTGAAGAATGTTTGATATTTTTAAATAAAATGTATCAGACCATCATTAACAATGGCTAAATGAGGAAGAAATTGCATGTCTGACTCAGAAAATGCTAGGCCCTATAAAACTCTTCCTACTATGGGTAACAAAGTCAGAAGACTGACTGACTCTATACCATGTTCCTGGTTGACCTAAGAGAAGTTTCTACGGGGTAAAAACAAGCCACTTTGTGTTTAATTGGCAGTAGTGTTAGGTCTCCAGCCGGCACACAGAGAGTGGGAGTAGGAACAGCAGTAACTAGAATTAAAGTCTCAGTTTCGGCTTTGTACAACTGCAAAAAAATAGACTGAGACTATCCACAGACTCATCTATAAACCAAAATACTATGAAGTGTTAATGAAGGAATCCTAACAGGGAACAAGCCTATATGAAAGAAGACAAAATGCATTCAGGTCTTAGGTTATCATGATTTATTTTGCCACCTAAAGCCTGTGATTTTGTAATACATACCCACATGAACACACATAGACAGAGACACAGATTTATCCTTACTCTTAGGTCATCAAATATCATTTTATTGTATGAGTTTAGTTACTTTTAGGAAATTTGTTTGTTTGTTTGTTTGGAGACAGTGTCTCATTATGTCACCCTGGGAAGAGTGACACCCAGCTCACAGCAATCTCCAACTCTTGGGCTTAAGCGATTCTCTTACCTCAGTCTCCCTAGTAGCTGGGACTACAGGTGCCCACCACATGCCCAGGCATAGTTGTCATTGGTGTTTGGCAGGCCTCGGCTGGGTTCGAACCTGCCAGCTCCGGTGTATGTGGCTGGTGCCCTAGCTACTGAGCTACAGATGCCCAGACTAGGAAATTGTTTTTTAATTGCATTTACAAAGTCCTCAGTTATAAGATTCTTCTTAATGTATTTAAAACATTATCTGAATGGACCCACAGTATCAGGACATAGAAGCTGAACTTTAAAAACACCCAGTGACCTGAGATGGAAAATTTTGAGCAAAAGAATAAATTATGTAGTAGTATTGGACTAAGCAATCAGAATACCACTGAGTAATTAACCAATATAGTCTTGGTAAGAATAAAATAAACATCCATGAGGCCAAACTGATATAAATATATAGTTGATTAAATTAATAAATGAGGTGAAATTGACAAACACTCATGTGGAATTCCAAATGATTTATGCAAATGTTTCCCCTCAAAGAAGTGGAGTTTAGCTCACCACCCAGTGAGTATGGGTTATGTGTAAGTACTTAAGACCTTTCTTCCAAAGAGTACAGAAATGAAGAAAGGTCTCTAAAGACAGAATCCCAGCAAACACTACTCAGCCAGGTAGTCCAAGTTAACATCACCAGTAGTATGTCGTGTTGATAGCATGTGCCGTTGATGTGACATTTTGGGGATGGTACTTTACCTCTGTGGCCTTTCTCCCAAAAACCTGTAGCACTGGTCCAAACATGAGTTAAACATTATTTAAACCTTTCATGAGGAACATTCCTTAACACACCTGACCAATACACTTCAGAACTGTCAAGGCCATGAAAAACAAATTCTGAGGAACTGTCACACAACAGAGGAAGTTAAAGACAACAACTAAATGTTATATCATATCCTGAATAGTATCCTGGAACAGAAAAAATAGAGGTGGGAAAAATTAGCAAAACAAACAGTGGAATTCAGTGAAGGTAGTGTGCCAAAGTTGGTTGGTTCCATAGTCTTGGCAAATGTACTATTAGAAGGTGACATGTTAACAATAGGGAAAACTGTGTATAGAATATACAGGAATAAGCTACACTAAGTTTGCAACTTTTCTAAAAATATAAATTTGTTCTGAATTAAAATTGAAAATTTGTATTAGTGCACACACAAACACACACACATACAACATATCTGGACTACAGCTACCCAAATGACAATTATAGTTAAGATATTCATGCTTTAAATAAACAATCATTATAGTAAGCAACCCTTAAAGACTTCCCAATTGCCAAATCTCATCTAAGTTCTGTGTTTACTCTGTATTACGTTAACATACAATAAGTTCTATTTGTTATCTGTTTCTAGTCTCAAAATAAAAGCAATCGGTTAGTCTGTGGGCTCATAGGAAGGAGGCAGGTGTGACATAATAATAGAAACAAAATGAAAAAGGATTGGATAAATATGCCTAGAGAAATTGACTTTTAATAGTATCAATTTCCATTCATTTCTTTTATGCATCTAGTTACATTTCATTAGATAAGAGAACACAGTCTTGATATTGTAAAAGCCCAGCTCAAACCCCCAATTTATTAATACAGGATTCTTTGAATTAGCCCTTACTCACATTTCAGTCCAGAGCTGTTTCTTTCTCTGTACAGTCTCACACCACAAGGTATTTGCATTTGCAACTTTTACCAAAGATTTATATTTACCTAATGGTCATTTTTCACAGAGATAAACGGTTGCTACTATTTCATGAGTGATATTGTGTGTGTGTAGAAATCATCAAAGCTGCACCAAGAGGGGTGATAGAAGGATCTCCCAGGGTTACCCTCCAAGTAAAATCCTCTAACAAACTGCTCTTGCAGAGGGGTCTTAATTCAAACATATGCCTCAGCAAAATTATAAATGTCTAACGGCACATTCTTCCAGGGCCTTCCAACTGTTGGTTTAAACTAAAATGTTAATCTGAAAAAGACAAAGTTATACTGTCTTTTGGTAGCTAGAGTTTTATTTTTTATAATAGTTACTTGGAAAAAAGAAAGTCCTAACCTCAATGCATGTCCACAACACTTTCTCTTCCCTAGCCTTGTCATTATCATTATTATTCTAAAAATCCATTTCACAATTAAAATGAAAAGCATCCCACGTGTTCCCTTTCCAGTTCTGGGTATATAGCGGGGAAAGAAAGGGACGGAATTGCCAGGAAAGCGCCCGCCCAGTCACATGTGGAGTTATGTGATCGACTGCATGCTTACGCTTCCTTCTCATGGGAACATGCTTACTCTGCACGGCAGTCCTTGCTTGTGTTTCCACACCCCCTCGTCAGCCCTACGCGACAGGATAACAGCCACAGTGCAACTACTCCTGTTTCAGCATCCATTTAACACATTAAAGATAATTTGCACATTAAAACTTAGGAGGACAAACATACATTTCCCTTG
This sequence comes from Arctocebus calabarensis, assembly GCA_963573935.1. Lineage (NCBI taxonomy): Eukaryota > Metazoa > Chordata > Mammalia > Primates > Lorisidae > Arctocebus > Arctocebus calabarensis. The sequence goes on from CAUYON010090263.1 coordinate 20,019, forward strand.
GCACATTTTTAGTTATCATGTTAATTGATCTATAACAATACTCCACTCCTTACCAAAGGCTCTTCTTCCTAACTAAACACAAATATTTACACAACACTAAGCATCGGCTTTGTGATTTTTGTTTGATTTCCTTTGCTTGCATCCATATTATTTTGCCATTTGCCTTTTACAGAAATCTGTTTTCCAGTGTTATAAAATAATCTAGTCTTTACTCAGAATTGCTTGTGATGAGCAGTTAATTATACAATGATAAATTCACTGGTATCTTGACACTTCAGAGAAAACAAAACTAATTGATTCTTCCATTTGTAATATTATTTCTATCTCATTTGTTTAGACAACTATATTTACTATTATTAAAAGAATTATAATTACCAGAAGAGGTACTGTAACCCAGTAGTTGCCTTTTATTGTGACTTAGAAAATTGTGGGGATAAATTATCTGAACATGATATACATAAAGATAAGTTAAAAGTTCCTTCTTTTTTCTTAAGTTATGATTTATGATAGAATATAGCCAAAACCATAAGGCTTTAACATTTATATGTATTTTATTAGTAATATGCTGTACATAGATTTTTTTTTGCATGAAATGAATACACCCATGCCTACTAATGTAATTTAGGGACTTAGCACCGTCCAACAGAACTATTTCTACGTTTCTTTCACAGCTCTCACCGTCCCCAGCACACGCTCTAGGTTTCATGGGCTTTCTGCAACACCAAGGCCATGGTGAAACTACACTCCTAAACACCCTTCATCCTTAGGTAAAGTCCATGCACCTGATTATGACAGAAGACTCTCCATGAATCCATCTTTAATATGGTCACCAGTCAATGACATACACCTTAAACTACGATCACACCAACATATTTGTAGTTTTCTAAATGTGTGGGTAACTCCCACGTGCCCACATTGATTCCTTGGCAACGAGCTTTGCTCTGCCTTATTGAAGGCCTCTTCCTGCCTCCTTTTGCAACATGCTTCTGTTCGTCAGTCTATGCATATTTCAAGATGAAGTTTGCACTCGATGTATGCCCTTATTTTATGAGTCAAATCCTTAACGGAGACCAAGTCAGGAGAATAAATACCCACCTGCCTCAGCCTTCTACTCTGATCTTTAGTTAATGTCAATGTTTCTAAGACAGAAGTCCTGGAAATATCCTGGAGATATGCTGATCTAATCTAGGCAAGAGCGTGGTAGAGAAGTGTGGTGAGAAAAATCTAGAGGGAAAAACAAAATACATTCAACACAGTGTATGAAATTTCCACCCTGTGCTTGAGCAGAATTTGACTTTTAAAACAAGAATGGTAAAATTTTGCCATATAGTTTGCAGATCTAACAAGGGAGATTGAAATGTTTTAAGCAGAAAGATTAAAAAATTGTCTTCTTTAACAGTAAAAATAAAGGAAAATAACTTAAATGTGATTTTAGGAATTAATATTTAAATAAGAAAAATGATTAGCTTTGGGAATCCAAATATAAGGCTTTAGTTAGAGCATCAAATGTTATTTCCAAAGAAGTCTCAATATATAAGAAAACTTTGAGGAACATATAAGTATTTTTTGGGGGGAGAAATCCTAGTCATTCAATGCTTTGTTTTCATATCTGGCTATGTAATCATCATTATGGTTATTCACTAAGGTCAGTTGTAATTTATCTATTGGAACTAAAAAATTTCAAGAAAAAAAGTTAAGCCAGGAAATAAGTGAGTGAAAGTTGAATAAGCCACTGATTGTGTCGGCTTTAGCTATTAAGTTCTTAAAAATATTAATAGCGTTTCTTAGATCTAGAACTGAAAAAGTTTCTATTATTATGACACAGTCATTTACAATATTTAAATTTAGTTGATGCTTCAAATTGGCTTATAATAATGAAAATAGGACAAAATAACAGACAGCTGGTAGTTATTAATATAAAAAGTAATCCAAAGTTACTCTAAAGTAGTGAAGTACTCCCAACACCCCTGTTTATGGTTGCCATATTTCCCATATCTCACCTGCTAGAATAGCACTCAATTAACTTTCATTGAACATGACTTTCTTAATTCTGATTCTGCTGATGCTGCGCAATGCCACAAGCCCGTATCTTCTGCTAACTAGAACTAAAGTTGCTGGGCAAAACGCAGAAACAGTTTTCTAGGGCCACGAGAAGAAGCAAGCTGACTAGAGACGGGCAAAGCACAGAGACGCGACCCGTGCAGAGGTGAGTGCCCCAGTTTCCTCTTTAACTCAAAGCTTCCCCGCGTGAGTGGTGGGGGTGGGGAGATGCAGAGCAGCATGGACTCGTGAACAGTAACCCCATAAAGAAACCTTCCTTCATTGTCACAGAAAGCAAAAAAAAAAAAAAAAGAAACGCTCTCCTGTGGGCGCCTGTGGGCTGCAGAAAGTAACCGCATTCCTTCCCTGAGAGAGGAGCCTGTGAGAGAGGTTCCCCTAGTTCAGTGTCTGTGCCCACAAAATTCTCCACATAGCCTAAACTGCACGTATTCATACCGAAGACAGATACAAATTATCCTAGCAATGGCTTACAGAGCTGAACTGAGATTTAGATTACTGTGCACAGAATGCTAGTCAGAATTTACGATCTCAGCATAACCAGTTTGATTTTCTGTTCATCCATACACATCAACATTCTCCCAACAAGTATAACAGGACCCAGAGACTAACTAATACAATACTTATAATACCCAGATGCAATGCACAATTATTCACTGTAAACAGAACTAGGTAAATATAACAAGTCCTCAGGAGGAAGTATGATTAACATATGCCAAACCCAAAATGACTGTAATGATGGTAGAAACCACCAGATAATTTAAATCAGTTATAAAACTGTGTTTTATGGGATAAATAAGAACACACTAGAAAAGTCTGAAATGGGAACTTTCAAGAAACCATAAAGAGAGTCATGAAAGATTCTTGATTCTTGAAAGAATCATGAAAGATATATGAAAATATCTCTATTGATACATATAATGTATATGAAAATATATCTCTACTGATATATAATTTATATGAAAGTATATCTCTATTGATATGTACTATGATAATATATATAAAAGTATGTATCTATTGAAGATAAGTATAAGGAAAGTATAAATATATAATATTATTATTTATAATCTATTGTTAAATCTACCCACTGAAATTTTATTTGTCATATTGTATATTTCCATTTTTAACTTTTTATTTGATTTTTTTATAGCTTCTGGTGGCTCATGCTTGCAATCCTAGCACTCCAGGAGGCTGAAGTGGGCGGATTGCTTGAGTCCAGGAGTTCAAGACCACCCTGAATAAAAGTAAGAGCCCATATCTATTAAAATAGAAAAAATTAATTAAGATGTTGTGACAGGTGCCTGTAGTCCCAGCAACTTGGAAAGCTGAGGCATGAGGATTGCTTGAGCCTGAGGATTTGAAGGTTGCTGTGAGCTATGATGACAGGGCATTCTAGTCTGGGACAATAAAGTGAGACTCCATCTCCAAGAAAAAAAAAAATAGAGATTATCCTAGTTGAAGAATGTAGAAGGAAAAAATTGAAAAAGATGAACAGGAACTGAAGGATCTATGGAACAATTTAAAAGGGTCAAAGATTTGTGTAATTAACATCCCAGGAGAGAGTCTAGAGATTGAGCACAAAAGATATATGAATAAATAGCATGAATATCTCAAATTCAAGAAACACAGAAATTTGAAAATTCAAGACACTCAGCAAATCTAAGCAGAATAAATTTAAAGCAAACTACACTTTTTGGATGCATCATAATCAAGTTTGTAAAAATGAAAGATCCAAAAAATTTTTAAGGCAGATAAAGAAAACTACATATACACATTACATATAGAGGAACAATTAATTATTCAAATGACTGTGAATTTGTCATCACAAATCACAGAGGTTAGAAGACTGAGGAGCAGTAAGTATTGAAAGGAAAGATGTTTTCTTCAAAAGAAAAGTAAGCAGTATATCCCTCAAGAATTAAAAACTAAAATAACTACATTTTCAGATGAAAGAAATTATAGCAGAGAATTTGTCCCTGGTAGAACTGGATTACAAGAGATACAAAGGGAAGTTTTACTGTCAAGCAAAACTATACCAGGAGAAACTTGGTTTTTCAGGATGAAGGAAAAGAAATATAAAGGACATTATTTGGAGCAAATGTAAGATTTTTTTATGTAAAATTAAAAAAATACGTTGGACATTAAAAAAAGTGCTCTGGTACAGTTTTCAATATATATATACATATAACATATATAAAATCATAACTTAAAAACCAGTCAGGTGTCAAAACTGTTTATGCATTTTACATTTTGTAGACGGTAAACATTTAGGTTGACATTTATTGACCCACAGAGCAACCACTAAAAGAAATACAAAAAAAAGATGAGATCAATCATGAAACCCAATAGATCAATTAAAATTAAATACTAAAACACATTTGTATAGTACAAAAGAAAGAGGAAAATTGGGAACAGGGAAACAAAAACAGAGACAAACACAGCAGAAGTAACCACACGGTAGATTTCAACCCAATGACAGCAAACAATATCCCGTATTAAATAGAAATGGTCTAAACATCCCAAGAAAAAATAAACCATGACAGAGTTTTTATTTATTTTTAACAAACTAAGATCTTATAAGATGCTTATAAAGGTGGAAAATAAATGAACGGAAGTAAATATTCAATGCAAATAAGAGGCAAAAAACATTGTAGTTGCTATTTTATTATCTGGTACAACAGACTTTGAAACCAAAGGTCTCCTCTGAACCTGAGAGGACCCGTTCTTCATGATAAAAGGAAGAAATTCATCAGAAATACACGTGATCTTAAATGAGTATGCTCCTCATAAAAAAGTCTCAGCATATATTAAACACAATTAAAGGTAAAATGAATAAGTGTCCAGCTATGGCAGGAGATTTTAATATTTTTCACTTAGCAATAGAACAACTATACAAAAAAATCAGTACAAATAAAGATCTGAAGAAAACTACAAACCACCCTGATCTGTACCCAACAATTTCACACTAGACTATACTTCAAGTGCACATGATACATTCAAGACATGGTACATTTGGAAGAAATAGAGACTGTTGCAATGACGGAAGTACTTAAGGGATTAGATATGAAATATAAAAGTGGTTCCAAAAAATCTTGGGAATCGTTTTAGATGTCAGGGTAAGGAGAACATATTTAACAAGGAGAGAAAACATAAAAAAGAACTCCAAAAATTCAACCTTGAATGACTTAGAAAATGATAATGCTGTTGACAGAATTAGGAATTTAACTGAAAACATCTAGTTTGGTAGAGAGGGGTGAGTTTTAGGTAAGTTGATTACAGGGAAAATTTTTTTTAAGTTCTAGGCAATAGCTCAGTATAAGCTTGAAGGAAGAGCCAGATCCAGGTATGGTTTTGGGTAAACACTCTAACATGCTTCTATTAATTGTACAGTAAACAAAGCTCTGTGTTACAGGATAGATGACTTTGCTTTGACTCAGTTTCCACTCTGAGTGCAATAATATCAGCACCTACATTTGCATTCATCTAGTGTTCCAACGTCATTGGGGATTATAAGATTCTAAGCTTTATTTATCATTCAGTGTGGTTCACTATTGGGCTAATGATTGTTAGTGGCAACAAAAGCCATTAGATGTGTCACATGTCACTTCTGACACTTCTTGCCAGGGCCCAGGACTGGTCAGGTCTCGGCCCAGCTTAACTAGGTTCCAGAGGCAGACTGCTAAGTTACCTTGCTCAGGTATAGTTTCTCTTAGGTGCCTGAGGGCTGTCTACTTTAGCTGGAGAGAGAGAGAGAAAGAGTCTTAGAGAGAGTAAGCAGTCTTCTGAGAAAGATAGATCTTAGTCTTTAGCAGAGCTTCATAATCTTCAGCAGAGAGATACGTGCTGGCGTTCTGCAGGCGGGAGAAGAGACAGAGTCAGAGTACGCGGACCGTGATAGAATGCGCATGCTCCCGACTGCCTTCTCCTCCAGCCTAATATAAGGCTGATCTTGCGCCTCTCAACACCACAGGTGTAGAGACTGCCAATTCACCACTGCTCTCATCTCTCGAGCTCTCGTGCTTGTTAAGGAAGCCAAATCCCTCTCCACGTCCTTTCCATACAGGTGTTCCATTATTGAGCTATACAGGTGTTTTTTATAACTCTCACTCCTAGCCATAGGCTATATGGGCTGCAACATAGATGTTTAATAAAACAAAATCCTACCATTCCATTGTCATTACGACGACATAGCACATAAAATGTTGGCTCTGTTGAAGTATCTACACAAAAATAAAACACATAACCATCCCCCATAATAACTAGGTCATTTCAAAGTTAACCTAAGTAGGAAAAGAGAGTGTAAAGAAACCACTTGTAAATTCCTTTTCTATCTGATCCCAGTGTGAACAGAAGTTTACCAGCTAATGGGTGTTTCTGTTATTGGGGCATTCTTCACAGTCGCACAGGGATAGATGGGACAGACTATCCCTAATGGGGCTAAACAGAACACTGAGGGACCATGCCTCAATCAATATGGAAGTTCTCTGCAAAAATCATGATAGAATCCAATGGAGGGACCCACCCAAATCAGATGTACCCACCCCACCCATCCAGAAGGCCCACCTAGGAAAGGTGAACGGACCAACCCCCACCGTTCTTCAGACAGATGTGTCACCCAGGAAAAGGAATGCACCAGCCCCCACCCTTCTGAGCCCCTCCACCATTACCCACGTGCTAATTTCCCTCTCAAACTCAGCTCGCCCTCCTGCAGGTGGAAGTAAAAGCTGATGTGGCCCACACACAACCTGGATTCCATTTTCCTTTTCTTTCATGTCTCAGACCGATTTTTATGTCCGTTTTTGACCTGTCAAAGTGGACAATGTATCTTTTTATAAATGTGAGTATCACCTTCGAAAGTTACTTTGGATGGAGTTTGTATCAAAGAGATAGAAAAGGCTGAGCATTTTAAAAAATATTGTACAATATCCTGGTAAATATATTTTCTAGTCCACAACTCTGTATAATTGTCATAGGAAGTAACAAGGTTAAGGAGCAAGTAGCATAAGTAAGTGACCTAGATGGCTTTATTAAAAACAACAAAAGCACTGTAATCTTCAAATCACCTTTTCCATTAAAGGGTATACTAAAAATAGCTAGAACATCTGAAACTGTCAGTCCATACATAGCTCAACCTCCAAGGATTCAACACCACTTATAATTTTGAATGCTGCAACTTCATCTGCCTTAACCTAGGCAATATCACTATTCTAAAGAGAGTTCGCAACTTTAAAACATTTCCAACTTCCGAAGTTGATATGTTACATATCCAAAAATTAATTTACTTCTTTCTTTCTTTTTCTTTGCCCCAGACTGGAGTGCCCTGTCATCACAGTTTACAGCAACCTCCAACTCCTGGGATCAAGCAATCATTTTGCTTCAGCCTCTGGAGTAGCTGGGACCACCGGCATGTGCTACAGTGGCCAGCCAGATTTTCTATTTTTAGTTGAGACCAGGGCTTGCTCTTGCTCCGGTTAGTCTGAAACTTCTGAGCTCAAGCAATCCTCCCATCTTATCCTTCCAGAGTACTAGGATTACAGGCATGAGCCACCATGCCTGGACTAATTTACTTATTTCTAAAGTCACATCATCACTTTCAAGCAGCGCAATTGCAAAACAGTTTAAGAGCAATATTTTTCTACCTTGATAAAATGTGTTATGCATTGCAATCCGTCATAACTTTTATAAATAAATAAACTTGTGCACAAGTATATTAATAATTTCTTACAATAACTAGCAATGTACAGATATTGATAGTTAAGGAGGTAAACTGGAGACCTGGCACCATTGCCATCCCTATAATCCTAGCATTTTGTGGAGAGGCAGAGGCAAGAGGACTGCTTGAGGTCAGAAGTTCGAGATTCCATCTCTACAAAAAAGCAGAAAAATCTGCTGGACTTGGTGGCACAGGCCTGTAGTCCCAGAGATTGAGGCAGGAGGAACACTTGAGCTAGGCTGGTGACATTACACTGTAGCTGAGACCACAGAGTAAAATCGCGTCTCAGGAAAAAAGAAAAAAAAAGATAAATTGGAAAGTTGTAATAATCTTGTTCACACTTTAACAATAAAATATTAAAAGTGAGTATCGGTACAAATAACAGAACCTAGAGAGCCTAGTGCCTCTGGTATGGCTTCAACAAACATCTCCATCTTTCTGAATTCCAATTTTCTTAATTTTCAGGTAAAGTTTGTGGTTTCGAGGATAACTAAAAGCATTTTCAATCATAGTATTTACAGGCCCCATGATTCTAAATAACTTTTTGTAATAATGAACAGAATGGAGTAAGTAAAAGAAGTCCGCAATAGTATTCTTTAATATTATAAAAGAATAGAATTTGTTCATTTTCATTAACTTTGCAACAAGGAGTTGAAATATTACCAGACCTAAGACGAATTGCACAACCTACACTTCCTCTCCATGAGCTCTTAGAGTTTACTTCCTTCACTTCAACAGAGGATAGGCTAATTCTTTAAGTTGTATTTTATTTTTAATTGATACATAAGAATTATACTTCAACGCATGTGTATAGTGTAGAATAATCACGGTAATTAGCGGATCCTTCACCTCCAATATTTACCAGTTCTTTATTTTCAGGACATTCAAATCCTGTCTTCTAGTTATTTAGAAATACACAGTACAGTATGGTTACTCCTGACTAGAGTTCTCTTGCTGTGCAGTAGAACAGGAGACCTTATTTCTCCTTCATTGTGTAATTTGTAGGCATTGATCAGCGCCGTATTCTCTCCCCCTCCACGCTTTCCTCTTCATTCTCTGGCAACCACTATTCTACGTATTTCCATGAGATCAGCTTTTTAAATTTCTACAAACAAACAAGATAACTTCGTGTTTATCTTTTTGTGCTTGTCTTATTGTACTTAACATAATTTTCGCAGGTTCAGCTGTTTGTTGTAAATGATGGGATTGTATTCCTTTTCAAGGCTGAATGGCCTTCCATTGTATATATATATATATTATATATATATATATATATTCTACATTTTCATTATCCATTCATCCATTGATAGACACTTAGTCTGATGCCATATCTTGGCCATTGTGACTAGCCCTGCAATATACATGGGAGGGCAGATATCTCTTCAACAAAGTGATCTCATTTCCCTTGGTTAAATACCCAGTAGTTGGATTGCTGGGTTACATGAGTTACATTTTAAAGCAGAGAGAGGGAAGGAGGGAATGGGGTGTCATGGGGTGTGACATACCTTTTGGAGGTAGGACATAATTATCAGAGGGATCTTACCTAACAAATGAAATCAGTGTAATCTGGTTCTTTGTATCCTCAATGAATCACCAACAATTAAAAAGAAAAAATTAAGAAAACATAAAATCCAGGCCGGGCACGGTGGCTCATGCCTGTAATCCTAGCACTCGAAGGCTGAGGCAGGTGGATTGCCTGAGCTCACAGGTTTGAGACCAGCCTGAGCAAGTGCAAGAGCCCATCTCTAAAAATAGCCAGGCATTGTGGCGGATGCCTGTAGTCCCAGGCACTCAGGAGGAAGAAGCAAGAGAATCATTTAAACCCAAGAGTGTGAGGTTGCTGTGAGCTGTGATGCCACTGCACTTTAATGAGGGCAAGAAAATTAAATTGAGACCCTGTCTCAACAACAGAAACAAAACCCATAAAATCCATGCAGACAGAAATAAATGAAGCCCTCCCAGCAACACCAACAAGCCAAACAAGTTGAAACTCGTACAATGAATCAGAAAGGATGCTGTTGAAAATGTTTCTTGGAAGTGAAATAATAGAGCATGACACAGTCCGCCTCAGAATTTGCACAGTGCCCCATGTGTTATGTATAGTCTTAGTTTCATTTTTATGTCACAACAGTTGTAAAAAGGGAGAGTAATTAATAGATGACCCAGCTACAGTGCAATGCCTCACGAGGGAGGGAGGAGAGTAGTGCTTTCCAAGGAGCTTAGACAGGGGATGTGGAAGGTCAGGTATTTGGTGGTCAGTTGGAATAGTCCACTTTTAAAATCCCTTCAAATGAGGGCAGTGACTGTGGCTCAAAGGAGTAGGGCACTGTCCCCATATGCCAGAGGTGGCGGGTTCAAACCCAGCCCCGGCCAAAATAAAAAACTGCAAACAAACAAACAAACAAAAAAATCCCTTAAAGTGTTTGGATTTGATTTTTATGGATAGATCCATGTTTCTCTGGTATTGTGTGGAAAGGATCTTAGCTAAAATGGATGTTGGTGTTAATTAGCAGTAATAAAAACAAGATGTTTCAATGACACATTATCCTAACGAGCACCCAATTATGCTAAATTCTTTCCACTTGAAGAATTCAAGAGTAGTATTTAGTGTTCCAATTATACACCTACAGAACTTTTTAAATTTTTCTTTTGATTTTTTAATTTTCTTTTTGTTTTTAAAATAATGAGAATACACATACATGTATTCATTACTCCCATGTACATCTACTTTAAAAGAGCATTTTCTAAGTAAAGATGGAAGAGGACATAAATAGACACTAAGTATATAAAATGTAATTGATTTTGAGTAATTTCTTTTCATAGAAACACCAGGTCCTGGTGTAATAGAGTTTAAAATTCAGCTAACATCAAAGTACAGTCTGCCACATTCTAACAATTTCTAAGGTAGTTCATTCTATTGGCTCGATAATGTGCTATATTGTTCAGCGTTGATGCATTACCATCAAACACCATATGTATGACATTTCAAAATGTTTTCTTCATTTAGAAACACTTGAAAAATGCCTTAAGAAATAGACATATCAGCAAGTACTGAACAATATATTTACCAAAACTATGAGGAAACACACAGAGGGTGCCAAAAATGTATACTCACTTTAAGAAAAGAAAATCACATTAAATTTGTAATACTTGATATATAATAACAAGATAAATGTGAATCACATTGAGCACCTCTTGTCATTACAGAAGTCAAACATGAACTCGAGTATTACAAATTTAATACAGTTTTTCCTTTCTTAAAATGTGTAGACCTTTTTTGGCTTTCTCTCTCTCTCTCTCTCTATATATATATATATATACACACACACACGAGGAACTATATACATGTTTGTGTCTGCATACATATATGTGTGTGTACACATATATGTATATGTTTGTTTATATAAGTTTCTCTAAGTAGAGTTGTTATATCATCATACCACATATATATACACATATATATGCAATGTTTGGATACACATTACTTAATGGTCTACATGAAAATGGAAATATGTCTATCACCAGTACAGAGATTTTTTTTCACTCTGCTTTAAGCATTATCGCTTATTCTAGTCTGAGAATCTGGTAGGCAAAGTGTAACTTCTTTTAAATTTGCTTTTACTTTCACTAGAAATTAATATACTTATGACCATTCATATGTCAAAAGTATTTATTGATATACATAGTGTATGAATTGCCTAATCACCGTCCATATTCCCATTGAGCTGTTCAATTTTTCATTTTTTTTTTACTATTATATGTAGACACTAAAAAGTTAATATTTGGTCATTTTACTCCATATAGCTATGTAATTTTTCAATAACATTTATGAATTAACCCATCTTTTCTGCATTGCTTTTTAAAATGACATTTGAATCAACTAACAAATTCCCAGAGGTTTTTTGTTCTCTATCTATTCTTCTTTTTTTTTTTAAGAGACAGAGTCTCACTTTGTCAACCTTGGTAGAGTGCTGTAGCATCACAGCTCACAGCAACCTTTGGCTCTTGGGCTTAGCCGATTCCCTTGCCTCAGCCTCCCGAATAGCTGCGACTATAGGTGCCCACCACAACGCACAGCTATTTTTTTGTTGTTGTTGCAGTTTGGCCGGGGCTGGGTTTGAACCTGCCACCCTCGGTATATGGGGCTGGCGCCCTACTCACTGAGCCACAGGCGCCACCCTATATCTATTCCTATATCTATTCTTTATGTACTGTTTATACAATTAGGACCAGTTTTTCTATCTGTTTGGATTTTTAAAATTTGTTTCAATTTTTATAAAACTTACTCCTAGATACGAACAACATGGAATATTATTAAAGCTATCCTCTAAATAATTCAACCCAAAATTTATTTTGTAATATTCACACAATTAAAGGAAAATGTATACCTGAAATCCACATATCACTTACTTGTAAAATGTTCAATTTTTCACATACAAGCTTGGAGCTATTTTCATCATCAATCATAAAAATAAATTGCAATAATAAACACTGTATTGCCTAACTTTGAGACCCATCAACAGTTCTAGTTTTATAAACCCCAAATTCAAAGTATATGTTGGAAACAGTAAAAATGGTAGTAATACTTTGGAAGGCTTACTTTACGATCAAATATCCATCAGTGTAAAGAAAACATGAAAGAGAATTTGTATCAAAAGTGCATTTCCATGCCTAGGAGAATGAATTCTGAAAGTAATATCTAACCTTTCAAAGAGCTGACAGAAAAAAAATATACACTGAGACTTGGGCAGAAGAACTATTATTTCTGCTTGCCATAAAATGTTCAGGATAATGGTTGCATTCTAAATTTAAAATGATGACAATTTCAGTGAATTTGCTATAACATGAAATCTTAAGTTATAATTTTTATTATTAAATCACCCATAAGTCCATGGGTATACTTGGGTATAAGTCCATGTCTATACTTATTAATTGGAGGGGAAGCCCAAGATTTGAATAAGTTATATGAATAATTCAATCAAAAAATGTTCTCCATTCAGCTGAGCTGCACTTATATACCATCTTATAAAAATAAAATCAGCTGTTCTTTGCATTTATAAATATTTATAACATATACTTAAAGCACTAAAATTTCATTTATAACTTTAATCTGGTGAAATAAACCAGGATATATGAAGGAACTAAAAGTTTCAATCTTTTAGTTAATACAGAACAGAGAAGACAGTCTCTGAAGAAACTTCAAAGTTAAAGATGGAATATATTTTTAAAAGGTCAGGGGCAGAGCCATGACGAAGACAACAATTTGTAAAACGAAAACTAAAAAGTTTTGATTAAACACTTTCACATGCAATTTTTAGCAAAAGGATATTTTGGATGTGTATAAGGAGGAAAAGAGCCTCTGCAGTTCCTCCACCATGAGCTGTGAATGACTAATTCTCACTAAGTTGTGACTAACTTACAACCAAGTAGAACAATTTGTTTGAATTTAATACTGGCTGTATAAAATGTTATAAGAATAGAGACATGTAAGATAACTCAGGAAAGTAGTCTTCTAATTGAACTGTGTAGAAGTGGTATTTCTTTTTCAGAGAACAATTTTATGTTTAGAAATGTGTTTTTTCCTATTTCTTAAAGCTTTTCTATTTTGAAAGCTAATGCAAATTTTATTTTTCATTCAATATGTGATGGTACACATACAAAAACCAAAGATTCTATATACTGTGATTGAAGATTAATTTTTTAAAAACAAAAAAAATTGACAAAACCAGACATATTTTTATAGTAAACAAAAACAGACTATGGAGCTGGAACATATTCTTCTTAGCAAAGTATCTCAAGAATGGAAGAAAAAGTATCCAATGTACTCAGCCCTAATATGAAGCTAATTTATAGCTTTCCATATGAAGGCTAAAACCCAATTATAGCACAAGAATACAGGGAAAAGGGAAAGGGAGGGGAGGGGAGGGGGGAGGCTGGCTGGAGGGAGGGCCATTGGTGGGATCACACCTACAGTGCATCTTAGTAGGGTACGGGTGAAACTTATTAAATGTAGAGTATCAATGTCCTTATATAGTGATCAAGAAAATGCCATGAAGGCTATCTCTAACAGTATGCTCAAAATATTTCTGATTGTATATGAAGCACATTCTGCCCTATGATTGCATCAATGTACACAATTATGATTTAATAAAATTATTTTTAAAAAATTAAAATAAAGTATGAATGGTAATAAAAGAACATCTCTACTTTATTGAATTGCCTGGTACTTTTTTCAAAAATCAATCAATCATGTATCTGTGAGTCTCCTTCTAAACTCTCTGTTCTGATCCATTAATATACACATTTGTTCTAGGCCAACACACTACTGTCATTGTAAGTTGTTTTATACATCTTTTAAGTTATGGTGAGTCCTCTAACTTTGCTCTTTTCCAAAATTACTTTGTCTATTCTAAGCCTTTGCATTACCACACAAATTTCAGAATCACCTTGGTAATTTCTTTTTAGAAAAATATTAATTAAAGAGGTACAAGCATTTTTGTTAACTGGATATCTTGCATAATGCATAAATCAGAGCTTTTGGTGTAAACATCACCAGAATAGTGTTCCTTCTACCCTACAGGTAAGGTTTTAGCCATGATCTACTCTCCACCTCTCTCTCCTTCTTGCTTTTTCCTGTCTTTTATATTGCTTTGTGCCCATGAGCACCCATTTGTTAGCTCCCACTTAGTGAGAACATAATGGTGTCTTCTTTTCCATTCCTGAGATATTCACTTAGGATAATTCACTCCATGTTGCTGCAGATAACATTATTTTGTTCCTTTTTATGGCCGAATAGTACTCTATATACCATACTCTCTTTATCCGCTCTTGAATTGAAGGGCACGTAGATTAATTCCACATCCTTGCAGTTGCAAATTGTGCTATGATAAACATTCGAGTGCAGGTAGCTTTTTGATAAAATGACTTTATTTTCTTTGAGTAAATACACATCACTGGGAATGGTAGATAGACATTTATTTCTTTGCGAAATCTCCATACTGTTTTCCATAGAGGTTTTACAAATTTGCAGTCTGACCAACAATGTACAACAGTTCCTTTCTCTCTGCATCCATGCCAGCATCTATTGTTTTTTAATTGTTTTAATGGCTATTCTGATAGGGGGTAAGTTGGTAACTCATGGTAGTTTTAATTTACATTTTCCTAATGATTAGTGATGTTGAGCATTTTTTTGTACATGTGTTAGCCATTTGTCTATTTTCTTTTCTCTTCTTTTCCTTTTTTTTTTTTTTTTTTGAGATAGTGCCTCAAGTTAATCGCCCTGGGTAGAGTGCTATGACAACACAGCACACAGCAACCTCCAACTCCTGGGCTTAAGTGATTCTCTTGCCTCAGTCTCCAAAGTAGCTGGAACTACAGGCTTCCACCACACTGCCCAGCTATTTTTTGTTGTAGTTGTCATTATTGTTTGGCAGGCCCAGGCTGGATTTGAACCTGCCTGCTCTGGTATATGTGGCTGGCACCTTAGCCACTTGAGCTACAGGTGCTGAGACCATTTGTCTATGTTCTTTTGAAAACTTCTGTTCATGTCTTTTACCCACTTTTTGATGGAATTGTTTGGTTTTTCTTTTCTTTTTGATTTGTCCATTTTTTTGTACATTCTGGATGAGTCCCTTTTCAGATACATAGTTTGCAAATTTTTTCTCCCATTCTGCAGGTTATCTGTTCATTCTGTTGGTTATTTCTGTGCTGTGCAGAAGCTTTTTAATTTCATTAAGTCTCATTTATTTATTTTTGTTGGTTCTTAATTAAGCTTAAGATTATTTTCTCTAGATATATGAAATATGATACTGGTATTTTGATAGGGATTACATTGAATTGCAAATATTAATAACTTGGGGCAGTATGGACTTTTAGTGATGTTGAATCTACCAATCCACGAACAGGAGATGTTTTTCATTTTCTGTGTCATCTATGATTTCTTTCATCAGTGCTTTGTAGTTTTCTTTGTAGAGATCTTTGACACTTTTGGTTAAGTATATTTGTAGGCATTTTATTTTGTTTGTAACTATTGTGAATGATATTGAATGCTTGATTTGACTCTCTGTTTGACTATTGTTAGTATATAGAAATTTCATGATTTGTGTACTTTTATTTTATAATCTGAGACTTTACTTAATTTATTTATCAATTCTAGGAGTCTTTTGGAGAAGTTTTTAGGATTTTCTAGATACAAGATTATATCTTCAGTAAACAAGGATAGTTTGACCTCCTCTTTCCTGATCCAGATGCCCTACTGTGCTGGAGGGCAGTGACGTGAGCAGCACAAGGGAGGCTGGCAGGCAGGGAGCTCAGAGTCCCTGAACCTGAGTCTGCTGCAGGTCTTTAAGAGGAAAAGTGTGAGCCACTGTCTTGGTGCAGTGGAAGTACCAACAGAGGGGAAGCAGCTATTCCTGAGTGCCTCAGCTCAATTGTCCATGGGGGCACCTGTGCCATTTGCCAGCAGTGGGTAAGGGATTGCAGGGGGAGAGTCTGAATGGAGGAGAGCTGGTACTCTGGTCCTCTTTGTCTCTCTCCTCAGAAGGTGATGTGCCTGGAATATCCGAGCTGTGGGTTCACATAGTTTCCCCGTGACCCACCAGCCCCTGTGGGTAGGAGTTGGGAAATATTTGTGTACGAACCAGTGACATGAAAACTGAAAGTCTCAATCTCCTGGAGGGGACAAAGGCACATAATGGATAAAGAAGCAGTATGGGCCTGTCTCTGCTCGAATCGGTGGTGACAGGGAGCAATCCCAAGGGGGATGGTTGTCTGGTGCTTTGTTTTTAAGAAGCTCCTAGTTCACAGGTGGCATCAGTTTTTGGCTTGTGAGGGGAAAGAAGCTCTCCAGTAGCTCATGAGTCTTCCACAGGCATGTGGGAAGAAGAAACAGAACCTCCACCCACCCTTTCCAAGGGACTCAAAGTTTCTCAGGAGCTGATCTCTGCTGGCATCTTACTCCTTCTTTTTCTACTCCACAACTTTCGTGGAATGTGCAGTAGGTTCCAGCACTGTTCCCTCAGATTTACAGCTATGTACTTCTTCATCTAAAAGTTTTCCTTCTTTCTGAGATGATCTGGCAACTGATGTCTCTGGTCAGCCCTCTTCCCCTACCTTATAATTTTTAATATTAAGTCAACTTCTGTGTCTCAGAGAAACCTCACTTGGACATCACATATTATCCTTTCTATGCATCTTTTCATCCAATTTCCTAAAATTATATTGAGAATTTTTGCATCTATATTTGTGAGAAATATTAGTCTCTAGTTTTCTTCTCTTGTAATGTTTTTGTCTGGATTTGTAACCAAAGTATAGCTGACCTTGTAAATGAACTGGGAAATATTAGTTTCTCTTTTATTTTATGAAATAGTTCCTATAGAACTGGAATTATTTCTTCCTTTAATAATTAGGATCATTCACAGTGAAGTTATCTGAGCTTGGAGTGTTCTTGTTTTTTTGTGTTGGAAGCTTTCAATTATGAATTAAATTCCCTTAATAGATATTTATCTATACTTTTTAAGTTAACTATTTTCTTCCTTTAGCTTTCTATCCCTTAAAAAGAATGGCTAGTATTCTTTAAGTTTCTATTTTCTTCTTGACTGAACTATGATAATTTCTATTTTGAGTAGAATTTGTCCATTTCATTTAAGATGTGGAATTTATTGACATAATGATGTTCATAATTTTCTTTCATTATCCTTCTACTATCTAGAGAATGTGAAGTGATCCCCTTCCCTACCCTGACTTTTTTATGAGACAGAATGTCATTCTGTTTCCCTGGGTAGAGTACCATGACATCATTGTAGCTCCCAACAACCTCAAACTCCTGGAATCAAGTGAAACTCCTGCCTCAGCCTCTCCAGTTGCTGGGGCTACAGGCACCTGCCACAATGCCCAGCTAGTGATTCCCCTTTTTTATTCCTAACAATGGTATTTAATTTTCTTTCTTAATTTCCTAATAAGACTACAGATTTATCTATTTTATTAATCTTGTCAAAGAATTCATGTATTAGTTTCCTATTGCTGTTGTAATAAATCACCACAAATTTGATGACTTAAAACAACACACATTTATTACTTTACAGTTCTGGAAGTCAGAAGTCTAAAATCAGTCTCACTGGACTGAAGTGAAGATGTTGACAGAGTTGATTCTTCTGGAGGCTCTGAAGTCAGCATCCTTTTTCTTGACTTTTTTAGTTTCTAGAGCCTATCTGCATCCTTAGCCTATGACATTTTCCTGCCTCTTCCAACTACTTGCTTCTATCATCACTTCTCCTTCTATTAACTCTGATCATTCTATCTCCCTCTAATAAGGATGCCTGTGATTATGCTTGGGAAGACCCCCTTGGATAGAATACTACAAAGTCCCTTTTACCATGTACAGTGACACATTCCCAAGTGCTAGACATTAAAACGTGGACATCTTTGAAGGACCATTATTCATTCTAACACTATTAGCTTCTTATTTTGTTGTTTTTCTCTATTTTTGTTCATTTTCTATTTTACTGATTTCCAACGTTGTGTATATTATTGACTTCTTCTTTGCTTTAGATTTAGCGTGCTCTCCTTTTCTAGTTTTTTTTCCCAATTTATTTATTTTTATTTTTTTCATTTTAAATACATGTATTTTATTATTCTTCATTACATTATTTCTGCCCCTCCACCCCCCAGTGGTAAGACAGAATTTAATTACAGAAAAGAATACAGAAAACACTAAAGCTCCTGGTAGAGGGAGAGAATTCAAGTGGGGAGAGAGATGCTCTCTCCATTTCTCTCCCAGTCTTTCCCCGTCTCCTCCTTTAGGCCTTTAGTCTCAGGGTATATATAGGTGTATGGGTTCCTTGGTCAGGAAATGAATGAATACAGTCCCTTCTGCCAGGGGCAAGGTGAATCAATGTATCAATGAATGGATACAGTCCATTCATGGAATTGAGGCCTAGGAAATTCACAAGAAATTGACTTAGGCATAGGAAATGGGGGTTCCACATTTAGTCTTAAGTGCAAAGTGAAGGAGACACCAAGGCACAGGTGTCTCCTCAGCAGTTGTCCAGCCTTTTTGGCTATTGGAGCCTCCAGTGGGGGTTGGAGGTCCCCCTCCTTGCCTGTCATCCAGTCCACTGGTTCTTTAGCTGGCTGCTGCAGCACTGACACCACCAAGGAGGAGGCGGCATGTCTGCCAGCTCCGCTGAGCTGGCTAGGGAGCCAGATGCCCTGCATCAGTTCTCCCTCTCCAAGTAGAAACTCTAACTGCTGTTAGGGAAAAGGGGCAAAGACTCGATCTAAGTGCTTCCTGCTGAATCGGGCGATGATAGAAGGGGGCAGTTAGGGTTTCTCTGGAGGGAGAGTGATACAGAGGTTCATGGACTGGAACCATCTTTATTGCGTGTGGCTTGATGACATTTCTGGAAAACATAAATCTGATTAGTGTAATCAGTAATAGGCAAAGGTAGAACAGCATCAGGTCAGAAGCACTTATTCAGAGATGCCAAAAGAAAAGCATATTAGGATTTTTATTGCTGTTTCCTAAATAATAACTTCAAGCTTTCTTTTGGCTCACAAGTGTAGGTGGTCTGTGGTTGGCTGCCTTCATTGCCTGCCTCCATAGAAGATGGAGGGTTCCAGGACTTTACTCGTGAATGATGTATGCAGGAATCAACTCCTACAACTTTAACAGTAGAAGAAGACAAGATAACAGCATGGTATTGGCACAAAAACAGAGAGATAGACGTTTGGAACAGAATAGAGAACCAAGAGATGAATCCAGCTACCTACCGTTACTTGATCTTTGACAAGCCAATTAAAAACATCCAATGGGGAAAAGATTCCCTATTTAACAAATGGTGCTGGGTGAACTGGCTGGCAACCTGTAGAAGACTAAAACTAAACCCACACCTCTCACCATTAACTAAGGTAGACTCTCACTGGATTAAAGATTTAAACTTAAGACA
>CAUYON010090265.1:0-20131 GCA_963573935.1 Arctocebus calabarensis
TCAGAGAAATGCAAATCAAAACTACCTTGAGATATCATCTAACTCCAGTAAGATTAGCCCACATGATGAAATCCCAAAACCAGAGATGTTGGTGTGAATGTGGAGAAAAGGGAACACTTCTACATTGCTGGTGGGAATGTAAACTAATATATCCATTTTGGAAAGATGTTTGGAGATTACTCAAAGATCTAAAAATAGACTTGCCATTTGACCCTATAATTCCTTTACCCAGATGACCAAAAATTACAGAACAACAAAGATATCTGTACCAGATTGTTTATAGCAGCCCAATTCATAATTGCTAAGTCATGGAAGAAGCCCAAGAGCCCATCGATACACGATTGGATTAATAAACTGTGGTACATGTATACCATGGAATATTATGCAGCCTTAAAGAAAGATGGTGACTTTCCTTTTTCATACTTACATGGATAGAGCTGGAACATGTTCTCCTTAGAAAAATATCTCTAGAATGGAAGAAAAAATATCCAATGCATACACCCCTAATATGAGGCTAATTCTTTATTTTTCAAGTGAAGGCTACAACCCATTTATTGCACAGGAAGATGGGGAAAGCAGAGAGGGAGGGAAGGGAAGGGAGAGGGTGGGGGGAGATAGGACAGACGGTGAGATCACACTTGTGGTACATATTTGAAGGGTCAGGAGAAAACTTCTAAATATGGATCAAAAATGTTTTCACATAGTAAATGAGAAAATCCCATGAATGTTATGTCAATCAGGTTGATGAAAATATCTCAGATTGTATGTGAAGCCTACACACTGTACCCCATGATTGAACTAATGTACACAGCTATGATTCAATAAAAAAAATAAATTGTATGGAAAGGTAGAAGTCCTAGAATTGCTTCAATCTAAAAAACAATGAAGTGCAAGGAATCACGCTACTCCAAATTAAGGAGTTCTATAAAGATATAGTAATCTAGAGTATGTGTAATTAATAGAGGGATAAACACATAAATGAATTAAACAGAATAGAGAATCCAGAAAAAAAGATCCACACAAATATGCCCAACCATTTTTTGAAAAAAGCATAAAAGTAACTTAGTGGATGAAAAACCGTTTTCTCAACCAGTGGTGCTAGAGTGATAGAACATCTACAGGAAGAATTACTCCGAAAAATCCTCTACTTAAACCTCAGAACCATATACAAAAATTAACAGGCTGAAATGAAAACTGTAAAATGTTTAGGAATAAGACAGGAGAAAATCTCCAGAATCTAAAGCTAAGCAATGAGTTCTTTGATTTCATGCCAAAAGCACAATTTAAAAAAATTCAAAGGCTGGGACTCATCAAAATTTAAAACTTTCTTAGTTTGTTAGAAAATGCATATCCTTCTACAAGCCAAAATTAAAATGCTGCATTGAGTGGCTTACACTCTATATAGATGTAATATACACCATGCCCATAAAGTTTGTGTGCAATTTAAAACTGTACAACATCTTCTGTTCCACACGAACCTTATGATAAACCTGTATAAAAAAATTATAGCCTAGAGGAAATAAAGGATTACATGGTTCTTACATTTTATGATACAATATTAAAAACAATTTTAAATCTATGTAGAAATAATGAGGAATTAGCAATGTAAATTAAAATCCCTAGAGTAAACACACAAAGATACTGAAAAGGGCAGAAAAAACTCTTCAGTGCTCTAGAAATATCCACCCAGTATCTTGATTGTGTCATATATCTGTCAGCTCATTGAACGCTGAAAATATATGTAATTTATTGTATGTAAATTATACATGAATAAAATTCTTCAAAAGCAGAAAGACCCACAGGTAACATCATACTTAATGGTGAAAGACTGAAAGCTTTCCTACTAACATCAGGCACAACAGAAGGATATCTGCTCTAATCTCCTACTCAGCATAATACTAGAAGTTCCAGCAAGAGCAATTTTTTAAAAAAATACATGTCATCTAATTCGGAAAGGAAAAATTCAAACTATCTCTATTCCCAGAGGTCATGATCTTATTATACAAAATCAGAAGGAATCCACAAAAAAGCTATGAGAGCTTTTTAAAACAAATTCAGCAAAGTTGCAGAATGCCAGTGCAACACATAGAAATCAGCTGTATTTGTAAACATTAGCAATAAACAATTCAAAAAGGAAATTGAAAACATTTCCATTTATAATGACATCAGGAATAATAATTTAGGAAAAAACCAGGAGGTATAACTAAGACTAGTACACTGAAAGCTACAAAATGTTGCTGAAATTAAAGACTGCCTAAATTTTTCCAGCTTTATAAGGCAATAATTGACAAATAAAAAGTGATTTAATATACATATACACTGCATTTTTTTGAGATAGAGTGTCACTCTCTTGCCCAGGCTGAAATGCCATGGCCTCAGTCTAGCTCACAGCAAACCTTAAACTCCTGAGTTCAAGCAGTCCTCCTGTCTCAGCTTCCCAAGTAGCTGTGACTACAGGCACCCACCACCACAACTGGCTAATTTTTCTATTTTTAGTAGAGACAAGGTCTAAGTCTTGCTCAGGTTGGTCTCCAACTCTAAAGCTCAAGAGATTTTCCCTCCTCAGACTCCCAGAATGCTAGGATTGATTACAAGTGCAACCACTATACCTGGCCCAGAGGTTTGTACCTGTTGATCAATATCTTCCAACCTAGAAGTGGGATGGCTGGATTATATGACCGTTTTATTTGTAACTTTGTGAAGAACTCTCTGTTTTCCATAAGAGCAGTACCAATTTACATTCCCATCAACTACATAAAAGGGTTCCCTTTTCTCCACACCTTTATCAACAAATAAGACTTAAGTTAATGAAAAGACAACCTACGTCAATGGACTGAAAGACTTAATTATATTAAGAGACAATAGTCTCCAAAGCAATAAACAGAGTTAACACAATCCCCATAAAAATTCCATCTTGATTTTTTGCAAAATGTGACAAGCTGACCCTAAAATTCATATGGAAATGCAAGGAACCCAAAGAAACCAAAATATCTTGAAAAAGGAAAAAAAAATTAGAAGACTTATACTTTTATGGTCAACTGATTGTCAACAAAGATGCCAAGTCTATTCAATGAGTACATCATTCTTAAATAAATATTGCTGGAAAAATTGGATATTCACATGGAAAGAAGGCATGTAGACCCCTATCTCAAACTATATATACATATTCACTCAAAATGGACTAAAGACCTCATTTTAAGAGCTAAAGTTGAAAACTCTTACAAGAAGGTGCTCTTTTCAGATTTTAGGTCTAGGGGATGGAGGCAAGATTGTGGACTGGAGCTAGCTTTCCACAGAGGCTCCTGTGCAGAAGGAGAGTTAAAGGATGGAAGTTCAGCAAGTAAGCTGATAGTTTGGAGCTCATCCAAGAAAGGTTGAAGAACGCACATCAACCCTGCTGAGGCGAGCTGAGACCCCAAGGAAACAAACAATAGGTACAAACTCCATCGCCAAACAGACGGGAGTTCCCTCCCCATGAGAACATACTTTCTACAAACAAGCAAGCAGAGTTCAGATCCTCTCCTATTTTATCCCATGGAAGAGACCCTCTAAAACAAGAAATCCTTCCCCAAAGAGGACCTACCACTGTGCCATGGAACTCTCCCGTCAGGCATAAAACTCTATAAAACTGTATATATTCTCTACAAGCAATTCTGAACTCCCAGTACTCCCGTCCATTCTCACCCCGAGGTCTGGAAGCCTGGCCCCCATGGAGTCCAGATTCGTGGGCATATTCTTAAAAGGGGTGGACAGGGCGTAGGCTGTTGCAGGTCTGTGCTGATTCTCCTGCAAGGGAGTAAGGAGAAGACAGTGAACAGAGGGAACCACATGGGCAAGGGAGAGGCAGTGCCAGGTGGCACAGAGCAGCAGCAGCAACAGTGAGAACAATAGGGCTCACACCCCTGGGGATATTTTGGAGAGATACTCCCTGCCTCCCTGGGCAACCAGAGGAAGCTGGGAATCTTCTCTGGTGGCAGCCTCTGGCAGAACAGATTTGGTACAAAAATTCAGACCCTGTGAAAAAAGGGTATGCCTCAGGGAGTACCTGCCTAGGCAGGGCACAGTGGGGATGGAAACTAGAATTCGCACACACAGAGAGATGGCATACTCCCAGGGTGGGTGTCAGTCAGAAACATTGCTTTAGTGAGCCTAAGAAGCACCCGGCCCCCAGGGAATCATAGCTAAGACAAAAGCAGGCGGGCAGAGGCAGAAACTGAGAGCTCAGTGTGAGATCTAACCACACCCGCTCCAACATAGATTGCAGCAGAGACATACATGCCAGCTCTGTGCAGTGGCACAGACTGGGGCTAAGTTGCAGTATCTGTGAACTCTCAAACAGCACCTGGTCTGCAGGGAAACATAGCCAGGACAGAATCAAATTCTGCAAAAACATAAGTGTCAGCAACATCAATTAGGGGTGGGGCTGAAACTGAGTCAACCGCCCCAGCTTACATTAGCTACGCAGGGCTGTCAGGCCTCAAACCCTCCCAGATGGTGACAGAGAGTGGCAGCCTGGCTGAGGAGACATAGATCTCCCTGTGACTCAGGCAGGCACAAAACCCTGGAGCATCTGCTCATTGGAGAGAACTGGGTCACAGCCCTGTGGGGTTACCAGTGAGTAGGTGTGACAGAGGTGCAAAATGGGGAAAGAGGCATCATTCTTCCCAGAATAATTCATTTGCTGGGTGGGTCCTTCTGACTCCATGGAGCACCACAGTGAGTCATACTCAAGCTGCCAGCAGACTCCTGCTATCTACTTCTCGGAGACATTTTGATCTCTCCCACCTGAGAATGAGTGCAGGCTGGGACAATTGTTTTGGACCTCCTGAACTGGGCCTATCACCCGAGGACTATCCAAAGTGCTTCCTTGGGTGTGTGGTGCTGGGAAGGATTTTCCTTTTCCAGTTGTTTCCTGTGGGGGGTGGGGTGACTTAACTGCTGGTATTTCTCCACAGCTGAGACTGTGGGTACCCTCTACTCAGGGTAACTGATTCACTAGAGGAATACAGAGACCAGCTGAAAACAAGACAGAGTCACCTAGCCACACCACACCAAGTAAGTCGCCAGTGTCTCAGGCTGCAGCACTATACGGGTCATTTGCAAAACTCCAGGCAAAAAGGTACAGACTGCAGTCACAGCTCCTGGGCAAAGGGCTAGTTAATCACTATTCCAGGAACCTCCAACGCAACTTCACCATATCTGCTCTTCTAGCCAAATGGTGTAAAATAATCACGGTGCAGAATCAGCAGAAAAACTCTAGTAACACATACAATCTGACTGGATCAACTCCCCCAAGAAATGACATGGTGGACACAGCAAAAAATCCCATTCATAAACAAATGGCTGAGATGTCAAAAATCGAATTCAGAATTTGGAACAAATAAGATTAATAGAAGGGAGGTAAAGTTTGAATTAGAAATTCAAGTAGTATTTCAAAAGCTGTCTCAAGAATGAAATGAATTCAAAGACAAAACCACCAAAGATTTTCACACATTGAGACAAGAACTTGCAGCCCTCAAAGATCAGAGAAATACAGTAGAATCCATCAGTAACAGAATGGAGAAAGCAGAAGAAAGCATTTCTGACACTGAAGACAAAGCTTTTGAATGCTCCCAAACCTAAAAAGAGGAAGGAGTGGAGAGAAAAAAGGATCATTCTTTCAGAGAGGTCTAGGATAACTCAAAGAAAACTAATGTTCACCTTATAGGAATTCCTGAAGGCAACAAAGTTGCTTCAAAAAGCACAGATTCTCTACTTCATGAGATAATGAAGGAGAACATCACAGACACGCCAAGAGATTCTGAAATGCAGATAGCAGTTTCAGAACCCCAGCATGACTCAACGCGAATAAGACATCTCCTATGAACATTAAAATTAACTTTACCAAAGTTAATATGAAACAGAAAATTCTGCAAGCAGCCAGATGTAAGAAAACCATAGCCTACAAGGGGAAAAATATTAGAATAGCTGCAGATCTCTCTGTGGAAAACTTTCTAGCTAGAAGAGGGTGGTCATTGACTTTTAATCTCCTAAAACAAAATAACTTTGAACCCAGGATACTGTATCCAGCTAAACTTAGTTTCATTTATGATAGAGAAATTAAATACTTTAATGACATTTATATGTTGAAGAAATTTGCCATAACTAAACCAGCTCTCTAGGATATTCTCAGACCTATCCTCCATAATGACCAGCACAATCCTCCAACACAAAAGTAAACAGACTCAGAAACTTTTGATCAAATTACATCTTCCACAGTGGCAAAAGAATTAAAAAGGTCCACTGGACTTTTGAAAAACTAAATACCCAAAATTCTACCAAGCTTATCAATATTTATAATTAATGTAAATGCTTTAAACTGTCCTCTAAAGAGGCAAAGATTGGCTGACTACATTCAAAACTGAGACCAGCTACCTAGTGCATACAAGAATCTTATCTTACCTTAAAAGATAAATATAGCCTCAGGGTGAAGGGATGGTCATCTTTAATTCAGGCAAATGGAAATCAGAAAAAAGCAAGTGTTGCAATTTAATTCACAGATACAATAGGCTTTAAACCAATAAAAGTGAGGAAAGATAAGGATGGCCACTTCATATTTGTCAAGGGTAACACTCAACATGATGAGATTTCAATTATTAACATTTATGTACCCAACCAGAACAGGCTTCAATTTATCAGAGAGACTCTTAGAGACATGAGCAACTTGATTTCCTCCAGCACCATCATATTTGAGTTTAACACTCCTTTGGCAGTGTTGGATAAATCCTCCAATAAGAAGCTAAGCAAAGAAATTTTAGACGTAAACTTAACCAGTCAACAATTGGATTTAACAGACATCTACAGAACATTACATCCTAACAAAACTGAATACACATTTTTCTCATCAGCCCATGGAACATACTCCAAAATTGATCACATCTTAGGCCACAAGTCTAACCTCAGCAAATTTAAGAGTAGAAATTATTCTTTGCATCTCCTTAAACCACCATGGAATAAAAGTTGAACTTAGGAAAAACAGGAATCTTCATACTCCCACAAAAACATGGAAACTAAATAACATTATGCTGAATAATAGGTGGGTCATAGACGAGAATAAAAAGGAAATTACTGATAGGTGGTGGAGGCAAGATGGCTGACAGGAGCCAGCTTTCCATGAAGCAGACTTAAAGGACAGAAGTTTAGAAAGTAAGCTGATCATTTGGGACTGAGACGAGAGAACACTGAAGGACGCACATCAACCCTATTGAGGCAAGCTGCAACCCAAAGGATAAAAACAATAGGTATAAAATCCATCGCCAAGTGGACAGGAGTCCCCACCCCAAAGAAAACAGTATACTTTCTACAAAAAAGTGAGTGGAGTGCTAACATCCTCCCATTTTATGCTGCGGGACAGAACCCTAAAAACTGGACCTCCTTCCCCTACTAGGGTGCCATGGCACTCTCCTGCCAGGCATAAAACAATATAAAACTGCACATATTCTCTACCTGCAATTCTGAACCCACAGCACTCCCCTCCACTCTCACTCGGAGGTCTGGAAGCCTGTCCCCCATGGAGTCCACAATCTTGGGCATTTTCTCGAGAGATGTGGACAGGGCATGGGCTGTTGCAGATCTGTGCTAACTCTGCAGCATGGGGGTAAAGAGAAGACAGTGGAAGGAACCATATAGGAGAGGGAGAGGTGGCACCTCATGGCACAGAGGAACAGCAGCAGCATGGAGAAAAATAGAGCTCACACACCTGGGGATATTTTGGAGAGACACTACCTGTCTCTCTGGTCAACCAGAGAAAGCTGGGCATCTTCTCCACTGGCAGACACTGGTAGGACAGATCTGCAGTGGTAACGCAGGCCCTGGGAGCAAAGAGTATGCCTGAGGTGGTACCTGCCTGGGCGGAGTGCAGCAGGGACAGAGAATCGAAGATGCATGCACAGAGATGGCATACTCCCAGAGCAAGGATGAGAAAGGACTTCTTCAGTGAGGATAAGAAGGACTCAGCCCTCAGAGGTTCATACCTGAGACAAAGGCAGGTGGGCAGAGGCTGGAACTCAGAGCCGAGTGTGAGCTCTACCAGCACCAGCGCCAACAAAGACTGCAGCAGAGACAGACACACCAGCTCCAGGCAGCGGCATATCCCAGGGCTGAGTCACAGTTTCTGTGAACTTAAATAGCACCTGGTCCACAGGGGAATATAGCCAGGACAGAATCACAAATTCTGTGAAAATATAAGTGTTAGCAACATCAATCAGGAGTGGAGCTAGAACTGAGTGAAGTGCCACAGCTTCCATTAACCACCTGAGTTTATCAGATCTTGGCTCCCCCTGCTGGATGGTGGCAGATTGTGGCGGCCTGGTCGAGGAGACATGGCTCTCCCCGTGACTCAGGCAGGTGCAAACCCCTGTAGGGGCATCTCCTCATTGGAGGGAACTGGGTCATAGCCCTGTGGGGTGTGAATAGGTGTGACAGAGGTGCAAGGTGGGGAAGGAGGCATCAACCTTTCTAGATTAATTCATTAGTTGTGAGGGGTCTTTTTGACTCCAGGGAACACCAGAACGACAACTAATTTAGATGTCTTGGACTGGACCAACAACCTGAGGACTAGTCAAAGTGGTATCCTGGCTGAGACTTCAACACAGAGTAACTGATTCACTAGGGTAGGACAGAGACCAGCAGATAACAAGACAAAGGCACTTAGCCCCATCACACCAAGTAAGTCCCCAGTGTCTCAGGCCATAGCAAAGTACAGTTCCTTGGTAAAGCTTTAGGGGAAAAGGTATAGACACCAGTCTCAGCTATTGCGAAAATGGCTGGTTAATCACTACTCCAGGAGCCTCCCAACTCAATTTCACCTTATCTGTTCATCTAGCCAAATGGTGCAAAATAATCATGGTGTAGAATCTGCAGAAAATCTCTGGTAACATGAATAACCAGAGTAGATCAACTTCCCCAAAGAATGACATGGTGGACACAAGTGAAGATCCCATTCATAAACAAATGGCTGATGATGGCAAATTTGATGTCAGAAATCAAATTCAGAATTCGGATGACAAATAAGATTAATAGAATGGAGGTAAAGTTGGAATTAGAAATTCAAGTAGCATTTCAAAAGCTGTCTTAAGAATGAAATGAATTCAAAGATAAAATTACCAAGGATTTTCACACATTGAAACAGGAACTTGCAGCCCTCAACGATCTGAGAAATAGAGTAGAATCCCTAAGTAACATAATGGAGCAAGCAGAAGAAAGTATTTCTAACACTGAAGACAAAGCTGTTCAATGCTCCCAAAATCTCAAAGAGGAAGAGAAATGAAGAGAAAAACCAGATCATTCTCTCAGAGGGTTCTGGGATAATTTGAAGAAAATCAATATTCTTCTTATAAAAATCACTGGAGGCAACGAAGTTGCTTTGCAAGGTACAAAAGTTCATCTTCATGAGATTATGAAGGAGAACTTTCCATACACGGCAACAGATTCTGAAATTCAGATAGCAGACAGTTTCAGAACCCCACCATGACTCAACCCGAATAAGACATCCTCCAGGCAATCATAATTAACTTCACTAAAGTTAATATGAATGAGAAAATTCTGAAAGCAGTCAGACGTAAAAAAACCATAACCTACAAGGGGAAGAATATTAGAATGACTATAGATCTCTCTGCTGAAACATTTCAAGCTAAAAGAGGGTGGTCATTGACTATTAATTTCCCAAAACAAAACAACTTTCAACCCAGGATCATGTATCCTAAACTTAGTTTCATTTAGGATACAGAAATTAAATAATTTAATGACATCCATATGTTGAAGAAATTTGCCATAACTAAACGAGATCTCCATGATATTCATAGATAGACCTACCCTCCACAATGATCAGCACAATCCTCCACCAAAAAAGTACACTCACTTAGAAACATTTGATCAAATTCCAACTTCCACAGTGGCAAAAGGATTAAAAATGCCCACTTTCGAAAAACTCGATACCCAAAATGCTACCAGGCTTATGAATACTCTCAATTAATGGAAATAGCTTAAATTGTCTTCTAAAGAGGCACAGGTTGGCACTGGATGCAAAAACTCAGGCCAGATATCTGCTGCATACAAGAATCATCTTACCTTAAAAGATGAATACAGACTCAGGGGGAAGGTATGGTCATCTATATTCCAGGCAAATGGAAAACAGAAAAAAACAGGTGTTGCAATTTTATTCACAGATACACTAGGCTTTCAACCAACAAAAGGAAGGAAGGATAAGGAAGAACACTTCATATTTGTTAACAGTAAAACTCAATATGATGAGATTTCAGTTATTAATATTCATGCACCCAACCAGAATGCACCTCAATTTAAACTCTAACATACATGAGCAACTTGATTTCCTCTAGCTCCAAAGTAGTTGGAGATTTTAACACTCCTTTAGCAGTGTTGGATAGATCCTCCAATAAGAAGCTAAACAAACAAATTTTAGATTTAAACTAAACTATTCAACATTTAGATTTAACAGACGTCTAAAGAATATTTCATCCTAACAAAACTGAATAAACATTCTTCCCATCAGTCAACAGAACATACTCCAAAATCAATCACATCTTAGGTCACAAGTTTAACCTTAGCAAATTTAAAGAAATAGAAATTATTCCTTGCATCTTCTTGGACCATCATGGAATAAAAGGTGAACACAGTAAGAACAGGAATCTGCAGATTCCTACAAAATCATGGAAACTGAATAACCTTATTCTGAATGATAACTGGGTCATAGACGAGATTAAGAAAGAAACTACCACATTTTTGGAACAAAACAACAATGAAGACATGAATTATCAGAAACTCTGGGATACTGCAGAGGCAGTTTGAAGAGGGAAATTTATAGCACAGCAAGCCTTCCTCAAGAGAACGGAAAGAGAGAAAGTCAACAACTTAATGGGTCATCTTAAGCAACAAAAAAGGAAGAACATTCCAATCCCAAACCCAGCAGAAGAAAAGAAATAATCAAAATTAGAGCAAAATTAAATGAAATTGAAAGCAAAAGAATTATGATCAGATCAATAAATAAAACAGATCAATAAATCAAAAAGTTGGTTTTTTGAAAAGGTCAATAAAATAGATAAACCTTTCGCTAATGTAACCAGGAAAAAAGAGGAAAAACCCTCATTTTATAAATCAGAAATGGTAAAGACCAATTCAATTATCAACAGACCCCTCAGAAATTGAAAAAAATCCTTAATGAATATTACAAGAAACCTTATTCTAAGAAATAAGAAAATCTGAAGGAAATTGATCAATACTTGGAAGCATGTCACATGCTAAGACTTAGCCAGAATAGAGTGGAAATGCTAAACAGGCCTATATCAAGTTCTGAAATAGCAACAACTATACAAAACCTCCCTAAAAAGAACACCAGGGACCAGATAGCTTCACATCACAATTCTATCAAACCTTTAAAGAGGAACTACCACCTACATTACTCAACCTTTTGCACAATATAGAAAAAGAAGGAATACTACCAAACACATTCTATGAAGCAAACATCACCTTGATCCCCAAACCAGGAAAACACCCAATAAGAAAAGAAAATTATACACTAATATCACTAATGAATATTGATGAAAAATATTCAACAAGATCCTAGCAAACAGAACCCAGCAACACATTAAACAAACTATACACCATGACCAAGTGGTTTTTATCCCAGGATCTCGAGGCTGGTACAATATACATAAAAGTATAAATATAATTCATCACACAAACAAATTAAAAAACAAACAACATATCATTCTCTCAACTGATGGAGAAAAAGCTTTTGATATTATACAGCATCCCTTCATGATCAGAACACTTAAGAAAATTGGTATAGAAGGGACATTTCTTAAACTGAAAGAGTTCACCTACAGCAAACCCAAAGTCAATATCATACTGAATGGAGTTAAATTGAAATCATTCCCACTCAGATCAGGAACCAGGCAAGGTTGCACATTGTCTCCACTGCTCTTTAACATTGTAAGGGAAGTTTTAGCCATTCTACATAGGGAAGAAAAGGCAATCAAGGGTATCCATATAGGGTCAGAAGAGATCAAACTTTCACTCTTCTCAGATGATATGATTGTATATCCGGAAAACACGAAAGATTATACTACAAAACTCTTAGAAGTGATCAAGGAATACAGTAGTGTCTCAGGTTACAAAATCAACACTCATAAATCAGTAGCCTTTATATACACCAACAATAGCCAAGCTGAAAAAACTGCCGAGGATTCTATTACATTCACAGTAGTGCCAAAGAAGATGAAATATTTGGGAATTTACCTAACAAAGGATGTGAAAGATCTCTATAAAGAGAACTGTGAAACTCTAACAAAAGAAATAGCTGAAGATGTTAACAAATGGAAAAACATACCATACTCATGGCTGGGAAGAATTAACATTGTCAAAAATGTCCATACTACCCAAAGCAATATACAATTTTAATGCAATTCCTATTAAAGCCCCATTGTCATACTTTGTAGATCTCAAAAAAATAATACCTCATTTTATATGGAATCAGTAAAAGTCTCGAATAGCCAAGACATTACTCATAAATAAAAACAAAGCAGGAAGAATCACACTACCAGACCCCCGACTATACTATAACTTGACAGTGATCAAGCCAGCATAGTACTGGCACAAAAACAGGGAGGTAGATGTATAGAACAGAATAGAGAACCAAGAGATGAACCCAGCTACTTTCTGTTATTTGATCATTGACAAGCCAATTAAAAATGTTCAGTGGGGAGAAGATTCCTTATTTAACAAATGGTACTGGGTGAACTGGCTGACGACCTGTAGAAGACTGAAACTAAACCCACACCTTTCATCATTAACTAAGATAGACTCTCACTGCATTAAAGATTTCAACATGGGCAGCGCCTGTGACTCAAAGGAGAAGGGCACCGACCCCATATGCAGAAGGTGGTGGATTCAAACCCAGCCCCGGACAAAAACTGTGGGAAAAAAAAAAAAAAAGATTTAAACTTAAGACATGAAACTATAAAAATACTGCAAGAAAGTGCAGGGAAAACTCTTGAAGTAATTGGCCTGGTCGAATATTTTATGAGGACTCCCAGTACAATTCAAGCATCATCAAAAATACACTACTGGGACCAGATCAAACGAAAAGGCTTCTGAACAGCCAAGAACACAGTAAGTAAAGCAAGTAGAAGACAGCCCTCAGTATTAGAGAAGATATTTGCAGGTTATGCCTCTGACAAAGGTTTAATAACCAGAATCCACAGAGAATTCAAACGAATCAGCAAGAACAGAGCAAGTGATCCCATCTCAGGGTGGGCAAGGGACTTGAAGAGAGACAAGTGCATGGACTACAGACACATGAAAAAATGTTCATCATACTTAATCATCAGAGAAATGCAAATCAAAACTACCTTGAGATATCCTCTAACTCCAGTAAGATTAGCCCACATCACAAAATTCTGAAACCAGAAATGTTGGCATGGATGCAGAGAAAAGGGAACATTTCTACATTGGTTGTGGGAATGCAAACTAATATTCTCCTTTTGGAAAGATGTTTGAAGAATACTTACAGATCTAAAATTAGACTTGCCATTCGATCCTATAATTCCTCTACTAGGTATATATCCAGAAGACAAAAAAAACACATTATAACAAAGATATTTGTATCAGAATATTTATTGCAGCCAATTCATAATTGCTGAGTCATGGAAAAAAGCCAAGTGCCCATCAACCCATGAATGCATTAATAAATTGTGGTATATGTACACCATGGAATATTGTGCAGCCTTAAAGAAAGATGGAGACTTTACCTCTTACATGTTCACATGGATGGACCTGGAACATATTCTTCTTAGCAAAGTATCTCAAGAATAGAAGAAAAAGTATCCAATGTACTCAGCCATACTATGAATCCAATTTATAGCTTTCACATGAAAGCTATAACCCAATTATAGCCCCAGAAGGGGAAAGGGGAAATGGCAGAGGAAAGGAGGGGGTATGGGTGGAGGGAGGGTAATTGGTGGGACCACACTGATGATGCATCTTACAAGGGTACATGTGAAATTCACAAAGTGTGGAATATAAATGTCTTAACACAATAAATAAGAAAATGTCGTGAAGGCTATGTTCACCAGTTTGATGAAAATATTTCAAATTGTATATAAAACCAGTACATTGTACCCCATGATTGCATTAATGTACACAGCTATGATTTAATTTAAAAAAAAATCTTAGAAGAAAACACAGAGGGAAATCTTCATGACCTTAGATTAGACAATAGCTTCATAGATAAGACATCAAAAGCAGTAAGGCAATCATCAAAGACAATATAAACTGGACTTTATCAAATGATTTTTTAAAATTATACCACAAAGGACACCATAAAAAGAGTGAAAAGATAACCCACAGAGTGGGGAAAAAATTGTAAATTATATATCTGATGAGGGGCTAGTATCTAGAGTCCATACAAAACTGATATAACTAGGCTGGGTGTGGTGAATCACACCTGTAATCCTGGCACTGTAGGAGAACAAGGTGGGAAGATCACTTGAGGTCAGGATTTAGAGGACCACCCTGGGTCTTAACATTATAGCAAGACTCCAAACCTACCAAAACAAAAAATAAAAATAAAATAAAATAAAAAAGAATGCTTTTTGAGTTTTAAACATTTAATAACAATTTTATCATTAATATGTTTATGTAACTTGCGAAGATTACTATACGCAATCATTCCCAATGGATAGTGCTGCATGCAAAGTATGTACTTAATTTTTAAAAATTATGCCATTAAAGTTAATGTGTAGGTTGTAGAATACAATTATTAAAAATCAAGTTTTTAAAGATAGTAAAATAAATGTTAGGCTTGTATCTCTAATTTCTTGTTCAATATCAAGAAAGTCACAATCACCATCATTTATTAAGGAAAACCTCTTGCTGGGAGTGCTGGCAGGTGAGCACTCTTGCAGGGAGTGCTCAGGAGCCTGGGACAGCAGGATTGTTTGAACGCTACAGTGAGCTATTTCTGGAACTACTATTGTCCAGTCTCGATAACAGAGGGAATCCCTGTCTCAAAAAAGCACTTTTTTTTTGGAGACTATTTCTGGAACTACTATTGTCCAGTCTCGGTAACAGGGAATCCCTGTCTCAGAAAAAACACTTTTTTTTAAGACTATTTCTGGAGCTACTATTGTCCAGTCTTGATAACAGAGGGAATCCCAGTCTCAAAAAAAAAAAACACTTTTTTTTTTTTTTTTTTGAGACAAAGTCTCACTCCATTGCCCTAGGTAGAATGCTGTGGCAGCAAAGTTCACAGAAACCTCCAGCTCTAGGGCTTACGTGATTTTCTTGCCTCAGCCTCCAGAATAGCTGGGACTGTAGTCACCTGCCACAATGCCCAGCTACATTTTTTGTTGCAGTTTGGCCGGGGCCAGGTTTGAGCCTGCCACCCTTGGCACATGGGGCCAGCGCCCTACTCACTGAACCACAGGCACCGCCCAAAAAAACACTTTAGTTCATTTTTAATTGGTTTGTTTAATTTTATTCTTGAGATAGTTCTTCAAAGGAGATAAAAAGAAATATACAAAAGGCTTATAAGCATATGAAATGATGTTCAACATCTTTAGCCTTGAGGGAAATGAAAATGAAAACCACAATGGGATATCACTTCACATTAGTCACTAGTATGGCTACAATCAAAAAGACATATAAAAAGTATTAGTAGGGATGTAGGGAAAGGAAAGTCTTTTCAACAAATAGAGCAGAAACAATAAGATACTTGTATAGAAAAAAAAAAGAACTTTGACCCTTTACCCCTTCATATAATTCGTAAATTAGTAAACTAATGCCTCTTACAGTAATCTGGATGGAACTGAAGGCCATTCTTCTAAGTGAAGTATCTCAAGGATGGAAAAGCAAACACCACATATACTCACAATCAACTTATATCAACATGTGGAAACACTCATCAGAAATCAAGTAGGTGGAAGAGAAGGAAGATAGGTAAATTCACACCTAATTGGTACTATCTGGGTGATGGGTACACTTACAACTTTGACTCAAATTGTACAAAAACAATTTTATGTAACCAAAATGTTTGTACCCCATGATATTCTGAAATTTAAAAATATTTTTTAAATTAAAAAACAACAGAGCACAGACTTTAACAGAGAACATAAAACATGAGGGTATTTTTTGTAAAGAGGGTATAGGCAAAGGTTTCTTAGGCCACAGAAAGCAGTAACAACAGAAAATTTTGATCAATCAAACTTCATCAAAGTTAAATACTTTGTCTCCTCAAATAAAACTGCTATAAAAAATGAATAGGCAGTCCACAGACTGCAGAAAATATTTGTAAAACATGTATCTGACAAGAACTCCTGTAAGTCAATAAGACAAACACAAGCAAATAAAACAGGCAAATAACTTGAACAGATACTTCACAAAGAAAGATATACAAAAGCCAACAAATACTTTAAAAGGTGCTCAACGTCATAGTCATAAATGAGATAAAAATTAACCCTAACGAGATTACTACTACACATCCACTAGAGTAGCTAAAATTAAAAAATATACTATCAAATGTTGGTAAGGGTTAGGAACTCTAATAACATTGTTGATGTTAGTGTAAAATCGGGCAGCCAATTTGAAAAACCTTTTTTTTTTTTTTTGAGACAGAGTCTCAAGCTGTTGCCCTGGGTAGAGTGCTGAGGCGACACAGCTCGCAGCAACCTTCAATGGACCTGGGCTTAAGCGATTCTCTTGCCTCAGTCTCCCAAGTAGCTGGGACTACAGGCGCCCACCACAACACCCTGCTATATTTTGGTTGCAGTTGTCACTGTTGTTTGGGAGGCCTGGGCTGGATTTGAACCTGCCAGCTCTGGTGTATGTGGCTGGCACCTTAGCCACTTGAGCTACGGGCACTGAGCCAAACTGACAATTTCTTAAAATGTTAAATACTTATTCTATGACCCAGCAATTATTCCAGGTATAAGCCAAGAGAAATGGAAACGTATCCACAAAAAGGCTTACAAGAATGTTCATGGCAGCTTTATTCATAATATCCAAAAACCAGAAACCACTCATTTGTGATAACGAGTGTATTCATAAAATAGAATATTTGGTGTATTTATAAAATAGAATATTTTTCTGCAGTAAAAAAAAAATGAACTACTGAAAGTCACAACAACATGGATCAATCTCAAAACATTTGAGAGAAGCCTTACACAAGAGTATATATTATATGATTACATGAAGATCTCAAACAGGGTAAAGTAATCTACAGTAAAACAAATCAACAGTAGTTGATTCTGATGGGTATGGTAAGGACTGACTGCATATGAGTGAACTTTTTATAATAATGGCATTATTTTACAATAGGTGGGCAAGGTAGAGCCTTCAGGCCAAATCTGGCACACCACCTGTTCTTATGAGCAAAGGTTTATTTGAACACAGCCATGCCTATTTGTTTATATATTGTCTATGATTGTTTTCATGTGTACACCAAAAGAATAATTGCAACAGAGATTATGTAAACTGCAAAGTCTACAATACTATCTACAGAAAAAGTCTGCCAATATCTGCTCAATGTCTTTATAATGGTTTGAGCAACATGGGTGTATATATTTTTCAAAACTCAATGAATTATGATCTATGCATTTTATTGTATAAAAATTCAAATTAAAACACAAATACTGAGGTCTAGTCAATGTTTCATATGCTTAAGTACTTATAAATGAAGAATACTTATCTCGGCAACTTATTTTAAACTTTGAAATGCAGGGTAGCGCCTGTGACTCAAAGGAGTAGGGTGGCAGCCTCATATGCCAGAGGTGGCAGGTCCAAACCCAGCCCCAGAAGGAGGAGCCAAGATAGCAATCTGTAGCCAGCTTTCTGCAGACACTCCCATCCAGAAGGAGAGTTAAAGGACAGAAATTTAGCAAGAAACCCAATGGTTTGGAACTGAGCCAAAAGAGAAAGTCAAAGAACCACATCAACCCTGCTGGAGTGACCTGCTACCCCAAGGGTACAAATCAAAAGTACAGAACACATTGCCAAGCAGACGGGAGTCCCCTCCCCCCATGAGATTATCTCGCAGCATGCTCCATACCTCCATACAAACAAGCAAGCAGAGTTCAGATGTCCTCCCACTCGAAGACATGGGAGAGACCCTCTAAAAACTGGACCTCCTTCCCCTACTAGGGTGCCAAGGCACTCTCCTGTCAGGCATAAAACTGTATATATTCTCTATCTGCAAGTTTGGACTTCCGGCACTCCCCTCCACTCTCAACCTGAGGTCTGGAGGTCTGTCCCCCACAGACTCCAGATTCTTGGATATTTTCTCGAGGAGTGAGGACAGGGCACAGGCTGTTGCTGATCTGTGCTGTTTTTCCAGCTCGGGAGTGGTGAGAGGAAAGTGAGCCAAGAGGAGGCTGAACTGGAGAGGCGGTCCCCTGAGGCACCGAGCAGTAGCAAGAGCGATGGCTGTGGGCCTTGCACTCCTGGAGATGTTTTGTGGAGACACTCCCACTCTCTCTGGGCAGCCAGGGGAAGCCGGCTTCTCCGGTGGTAGAGCAGTCTTGCAGCAGAGGGGCAGGACTCAGGAGTGGAGGATATGCCTGGGACTGTACTGGGACCAGCTGGGGCCAAGTGCTGAGAAAGCTTTGCTAAATTTCAGCCGCACATGGCCCTCAGGGGATGACAGCTGAGACAAAGGGCTGAAGCTCACAAACTGAGTCAGGACTATTAGCAGGCCAGCGTTTCTTCCATAGGGCAGAAATTCTGCTAACTTGTTCTGTTCTATCAGCATCATCAATCAGGGACAGGGCTGGAACTGAGTGAATCTCCCCAGCCCCTGTCAAGTACCCAGGTTGTCAGGCCTCACCTCCCACTGCCATATAGTGACAGAGAGTAGCGGACTGGTTGTGGAGCCACAGACCTCACTGTGACCCAGGCAGGTGCAAACCTCTGAAGCATCTGCTCATTGGAGGAAACTGGATTACAACTGTTACCACCAACTGGGTGTGACAGAGGGGCAAGGTGGGGAAGGAGGAGGGGTGCCCTCCTGAGCTCACAGAGCTTCAAAGTGAATTATACTAGAGCCTCCAGTAGATCCATGCTATCTAGTTGCCAGAGACTTTTTTAACTCTTCCATTTGAGATCGGTGCTGGCTAGGAATTTGATTGACACCTCTTCAACTGGGCTAATCACCCGAGGATTTTCTAAAGTGGTACCCTGGGTGTGTGGTAGTGGGAAGGCTTGATTTGCTTTTTCAATTGTTGCTTGTGGGGGATGCGGCGACTTAACTCTGGTATTCCTTCACAGCTCAGATTTCAATCCAGAGTAACAGATTCTCCTAGGGCAAGACAAAGACCAGCTGAAAATAGGACAGAGCCACTTAACCCCAACACACCAAGAAGGTCCCCAGTTTTGCAAGCAGTGGCTCTCTACAAGTCGTGGGCAAAATTCTAGGGGAAAAGGTACAGACACCACCAGTCCAAGCTTTTAAGCAAAGGACTGATCAATCACTACTCCTAGAACTCCCAGCCCAAATTGTCCTTATCTACTCATTTAGCCAAACAGTGTAAAATTAATCATGGGGCGTAATCAACAGAAAAGCTCTGGAAATATGAATAACCAGACTAGGACAATACCCCAAAGGAATAATCTGGAGGACACAAGCGAGGAGCCTATGCATAAACAAATGGCTGAAATGTCAGAAATTGATTTCAGAATTTGGATTCCAAACAAGATCAATAAAATAGAGGAAAAGTTGGACTTAGAAATTCTCAGTGCATTTCAAAAATTGTCTCAAGAAGTCAAGGAATTCAAAGACCAAATGACCAAAGATTTGGACACATTGAGACAAGCAATTGCAGCCCTCAAAGATTTGAGAAACGAAGTAAAATCCCTCAGCAACAGAATGGAGCAAGCAGAAGAAAGGATTTCTGACATGGAAGACAAAGCTATCGAATGCTCCCAAACCCACAAAGAGATAGAGAAATGGAAGGCAAAAACAGATCATTCTCTCAGACAGCTCTGGGATAACTCGAAGAAAACCAACATTTGCCTTATAGGGATACCTGAAAATGATGAAGTGGCATCACAAGGCCCAGAGTCTCTTCTCTATGAGATTATGAAA